>CM071935.1:9686356-9934797 GCA_016081115.2 Rehmannia glutinosa
CTCTTGTTATCGTTTACTACTTGGAAGCAAAAAGCGGGTGGCACACTCTCATACATCGTTTAAAACCAGCATTTTCAACGAACTTAAATGGAAGCTCGTCTATTATTATCATTTCAGCTATTGCCTTTCTAGCTGCCTGTTGATCGAATTTCCATGATAATAAACCGATTTTAGACTCCACTCCAGGTTTTCCATCAGTATTATTGGTTTGGTATGTCAATACAGATTGATCTTTTTGATTACCGGGGATCAATCTGTATTGATGGAAAACCTGGAGTGGAGTCTAAAATCGGTTTATTATCATGGAAATTGATCAATAAATTAGAAAGGCAAAATAATAGCAAATGATAATAATAGACGAGCTTCCATTTAAGTTCGTTGAAAATGCTGGTTTTAAACGATGCATGAGAGTGTGCCAGCCTTCGCTTTTGCTTCCAAGTAGAAGTACGATAACAAGAGATTGCTATCAGTTGTTTATTGATGAAAGATCGGAAGTTAAGGCTCAAATCAAAAACAATTCTAACAGAATTTATTTAACCACTGACACATGGACATCAGTGCAAAGAATTAATTATATGTGTCTCATTTTCACTTTATTGACATTGATTGGAAATTGCGTAAAAAAGTGTTAAATTATTGTCCCGTGTCAAGTCATATTTCAAGACATTGGGAAGGCTATTGAAATGTGCTTGGTTGATTGGAGTTTACAAAATGTCTTCACGATTACTGTTGATAATGCAAGTTCAAATGATGTGGCAATTGAATATTTAAGAAGAAAATTTGTGAATTGGGGACAAAAGTGTGTGTTACAAGGTAAATGGACACATATTAGGTGTGTTGCTCATATTTTGAACTTAATTGTTCAAGACGGGCTTAAAGATCTTGGGGTCAATTGAAAGTGTTAGAGCAACAATTCGATATGTAAGACAATCACCACTAGATTAAAAGGTTCATGGATTTGGCGATATAGAAAAATGTGATTGTAGTAAATCATTGTGCTTGGATGTTCCCACTGATGGAATTCAACCTATTTGATGTTGAGCGTTTGGCGTAAAAGTATGAAAGGGCATTTGATAGGTTAGATATGGAGGATACATGTTTTAGGGATGATCTTGAAAATCATGGCTCTAAACCCGGGTTCCAACTTATTGGGATTGGGGAATGTTGTTAGAGTATTGATTATTTTCCTTCGACATTTTTACCGACTTACTTTGAAGGTTTCGGGCGCGAAGTACATTACATCAAATACTTTCTTAGATGATATTTCTTGCATTCATGGGGTTTTGAAGAATATATTTCATGTGAAGATGAGAAATCTAAAACATGGCATCACAAATGAAGAAGAAATTTGACAAGTATCGGGGATGTCCTTGAAAAAATTTAATTTGTTGGTTTTTATTGCTTGTGTTCTTGATCCTAAAACAAATTTGAGTATGTTGACATAATTATCTCTAATATGTATGGTACCGAAAGAAGGGGAGATTGTCCGAAAAATAAAGAGTGCAATTTATGAGTTGTTTAATGAGTATAAAAGACTTCATTGCACACCTATTGGCGGATCTTCATCATGTTCTATCGACATTGGTTCAATTCGAATCGATTTAAGCTTGTGCAACAATGATAGTGAGCCAATGAACAAACTAAAAGAAAAAAATATCACGGTGAGTTAAAAAGAAGAGAAGCGATTCGGTTCAAAAATCTTAAATCTGAGTTGATAGATATTTGACCGAGGAAGATGATGAAGATGAGGACTATGATAATGAGAACTTTAGTGTTTTAGATTGGTGGAGGGCTAAAGTCCAAGATTTCGATATTATCATTGATTGCTCGTGATGTTTTAGCTATTCCAATTTCTACGATTTTCGAATCTTTTTTAGCACAGTGGGAGAGTACTTTCGATTCATTTAGGAGTTCTTTAACTCCTAAAATAGTACAAGCTTTAATATGTTCTCAAGATTGGCTTCGATCGATGCATCTCAAGTTGAAGTGGAAGAACGCATTGAGGATCTTGAAAAATTTGAACAAGGTAATCTGTATATTCTTTAATTTGAACTCCTAATCCTTAGTGATGCATCTCGCTTTCTTATAGAAAACATTTACCACATGTTTTCATATTAACTTTTTTTTTTCGCTTAATTGCGAAATCAAACAATCGATCATCGATTCAACCGTTGTTGATGTTTAATATCATTTCGTAGTTTCGACTTCATGTAACTCGGCGTGCTCTTAATGACATTGGCTCAAACTAGTTGCTTTTTGTTTGGTGTTGTTTCCATGCACTTTATAAGATGTTCTCTTAGTATTTTTAATGTCTCTCGTATTTCTCAATTACATGTGGTATTATCAGCTTCAAAGCAATTCAGTCACTTGAGCTCATAATGCCTTAAAAGAATATATATTGTTCTTAGTAAAAGTCCTTCGTATCACGTGTGCGATGAATAATAGCAAGATTATGCATGTTGCAAGTTAATCATGATATATGTTATTAGTATATATAATATATGTGTTTCACTGCTTTCATTTTATTTGTTGCAATCTAATCTTGGTACATATTATTTTTATTCATCCAAATAAAAAGTTGGACAATAATCAAATTGAGATATGAGTATAAAAGTTATTTATCAAGTATCTAGTGTTGATATAAAATTGGCACAAAATGATTTATTAAATTTATATAAGGGATTTCGTTATGAATTTATGATAGTGTTAGTTAAATTAAGCAATACAAAAGATTAGTAAAAATTTGTAATTTTGAAAAAGAAAATCTAGAATTTTATTGTGTATGGTCTAAAAATATTATATTCTCAATTTTAACCTTTGTTCAATTTATCGATGAATTTGGATTTTGGATTTACTCAATTCGATTCGAATCGAAAATCCAATTGTTTAAATTCGATTCGAATTTAATCGAGTTAGATCGAATTTCAATTGAGGTTTAATATGTTCATTCGATTAAATTCGATTCGAGGAAGTCGAAGAATCCGGAATTCGATTCGATGAACACCCCTACCTAGCAGACAGATTATACTCTTTAGCACAATAATTACACTTACATTTTTTTTATCTCCATCTACAAACTCAGTAAAATGGTTCCAAACAACTGACCTTTTAATGTAGTCCTTACGTTTTCCATTTCCAGAAGAACCAGAAGTTTCAGAACACTTTTGTGCGGTAGACCCTTCACCTTCGGAGCTCAAGTGTGCTACATTTCCCTCGCTTGCAGACATGTGTGGGTTCATTATTGAAGAAGTGATTGTGAATCGATGATGGATGGTGCGATTACCAGCGGCTCCTAAGAAAGATTGAAAAAGAAAATTGACGGTCGCGAGAGAGAGTTCAAACTTCAGACTACTGAATTAGGTTAGGTTTGCCAAAGCCCAAAAGTAATTAAGTAAATGCCAAATTAATTATTTAAGTATTTCTAATAATGACTTAATGACTAACTAGTCTGACATAATATATTACATAAGAATAAAAGTATATTTACCTTTCTACTAATCAGTGACTACGTAATAATTATAGAATAGTTTATAATTTGAAATACATATATATAAATTTTGATTTGAAATACGAATGCGAATCAAAATACGAATGTGGATTGAAATATGAATTCGAATTTATTCGAATTTTACCTCGAATTAGGATTTTCGAATAGAATTCGAAAAAAAATCCCCAATTCGTTATTCGATTCAAATATTCATATTCGAAATTCGAGTTGATTCGAA
This sequence comes from Rehmannia glutinosa, assembly GCA_016081115.2. NCBI lineage: Eukaryota > Viridiplantae > Streptophyta > Magnoliopsida > Lamiales > Orobanchaceae > Rehmannia > Rehmannia glutinosa. The sequence goes on from CM071935.1 coordinate 9,690,082, forward strand.
ATTCGATTTGAAATTCAAAAATCCTAATTCGAAATTAAAATTCGAATTCGAATCGGATCGAATTTCGAATCCATTCGAAAAATGAACACCCCTATCTGGAGCTAGTAAGTCGACTGGCCACGAAATCCGTTGTTTATTTGATCCACGTGGCACCATTCAGTCCGTCTCTAGTAAATTTTATTGATGCTATTTAAAATCGGCAAATGACTCTAGTAAATGATAGTCCAACTTCTTCTCCGGAGATGGTAGTTCTATAGATGGGAATTTTTGCCTGCAACATTAAATGTTAGACAGGCCCTGGGGTTGACCCATCCGACCTTCAAGTTAGTATTGGAAGTAGGAGAATGATAGAGCAAAAGACAATAATTAATTACGATTAATCTGAATTATTTACAAATAATAAGGAGGGACCTTTTTTATACTTGGGTTGTAGATAACGTGGAGTAGTGGGCCGGATAATTATATATGGATCCAATGAGGATTAATAATATTTGATAATTAATTTAGAATTAAATAATGCAAGAAATAATAAAAATAAGAAATGTTGGTGAAAGTTATTTTTGTCCCCAACATTTATTTTTCAGTTTCTTGCAATGTTGTTATACCTAGACCGCACCGACTGGTTAGTTTGGCCAAATAGTGAACCAGTCATGACTATGGTCCAAATTTTTATTTGAAACGAATGGAAAGAATTTGGTGTGACCCGATTAAAAACCGATCAACCCTAAAGTGAATGAAACACTAATTTTATTTCTTTTACAATTAAAATGAATTTCATTTATTTGTCGAAAAAACTTACGATTGATTACACCAATGAGTGAAAAAAATGCAAGTCCTAAGGATCATAAACTTATACAAATCTAAAATAAAATTTTAAACCTAAATAGATCTAACTCGGTTCGTAAAATTAGAACTTCGCAATGAGTCTTTGGATAAAATTATGGATGACAATGAATAGGATTTTGGTAGGAGTATATATCCTCCATCCCCATCCTCATCGGGTATTCAATTTTCATCCCCATGCCCATATGCCCATCCGATATTCAATTTTCATACCCATGCCCCATGCCCATCGGATGACCGGGTATCCATACCCTACCCATACCCTGTTACCACTTAAATTGTATTTTCTCAAATTTGAGTTATTCCAATGAAGCTATGGATATTTACTAAATTATTAAGAGAAAAATAAGAAAAAAAGAATAAAGTTAAGGATTAAAGAACTAAATATTACAGAAAATAACAAAATATTAAAAAAGATAAAGCATGTACGCTAGTGGATTTTGATTGGAATTTTGGAAAAAAAGCTTCTTTAAAAATATAAATAAATAGATATGTATATATATATATATATATATGTGTATATGTATAAATAAATAGATATGTATATATTATATAATATTACTTAATCGGGTATTGGGTAGTGTATGATAGGATGTACCTAGACCCACCTCCATACATATACTCGAAAATACCCATACCCATGTACCCATTTATTTAATCGGGTACAAAAATATCCTCCATACCTTCCTTTGTTAGGGTCGGGTATCGGATCCTCCATCGGGTTTGGAGGAAATTGCCATCCCTAGATAAAATACGTACCAAAAATGATCTCGCTTTTATCACGTATCGTCAGTAATGGATCATCTGATCTTCTAAAAAAAATCCCATGTATGGGATAAACTTATTAACTGGAAACAAAAGCCACATATCTTGGACAAGTAATAGCCACCTATTGGGAACAAATAAAAGCCAATCTATTGGGGACTAATTTATTTAGATTAAAAGCAATGAAAAAGAAAAAAGAAGAAAAAGATGGAGGAGCAAAAAAGACTAGGGTTTTGAGTAGAGCTGTCAAACTCGGCCCTGTGGGCTAGCTCGATAAAAAGACCGGACTGGACTCTATATTTTGAGGCCCAAAATGAAGCGAGCTTTTTTGACCGCCGGTTTTTTTTCAAAGTGTATTTTCGTGGTCGAGATCCAAAAATAGCGATCCGATCACCGGCTGTTGGACTGGCCCGATTTTTAGTTTTGGCCCTGACCAACCCGACCCAATTGCCACTTCTAGTTTTGAGAGAAGAAACATATTGAAGTAATGAAACGTTGACAATTGAGACAAAGACATACATAAATTAGATAATAATAACGTGGTTTCATAAATTTAACCCCAAAACGGAAGATTCTAATAGTGGAAAATTTAGGGATGGCAATGGGGTGGGTCGACCCGCCATGGGTTGCGGCAATGGCCCAAACCTTCCATCGCCTGTTTTAAATTAATTAAATTAATAAAAGAAAAAAAAATTATTTATAAAATATTATTTACAAAATATATTATTATTAATTTATAAATATTAAATATAATATAAGAATACATAAAAAAATATTATAATATATATTATATATATAAAATATATATTAAAATATATTTTAAAACTAAAAATTATAGGTGGGGGCGTGTGACGGGCGGAAGAATATCTGCACCCGTCCCCGTCCCGTCCCGGTCACGGGGCGGGGACGGATGACCCAAACGAGATGGGCCAGGGCGGTATCCGCGGATCAGATCGAAATTGCCATCTCTAGGAAAATCCAAATTTACCGATGATATGAGGGCCTGAATGGAAATTACTCGAAGTAGAGAGAGGTCAAACTTCAAATAGAATATCGCACAGCAATACAGCATCTTTCTGGAGCTAGTAAGTCGACTGGCCACGGAATCCATTGTTTATTTGATCCACGTGGCACCATTCAGTCCGTCTCTGCAAATCGAGTCCACGAATAAAATTCGTATGCATTGTATGCAAACTCTTCCTCACCACCCACTCAAAAACACACGCAGAACCCAGCAATGGCTTCTCTACTTCATTCAACACTTCCTCTCTGTCATCATCGCAATTCACCATCACAAACCCATTCAATCTCTCCCCTGGGTGCTTGCCATTTTTCAAAAACTCAGAAAACTCATCATTTTTCGACGCTTCACCATACGAGAAACTGTAATTTCAAAAAAGGATTTATCTGCTTATCATCTTCTAGTGAAGTCACATCCATCGAGCCTCCTCAGGCTGCACAGCCCAAAGATGATCTTATTGGGTCTCTCAAGATCAAATTATTGGTTTGAATTCTAATTCGTAAATTCTGTTTTCTTAGAGTTTGCCTTCTTCGTCATGTTCGTGCTAATATCTGTGTTATTTGAGTCTTGATGAGATTTTAGCATGTTGGTTTGTTTCTAAGTTATGTTGGCATGTGTAGGTAGTTTTATCTTGTGGGTCATTCTTAAATTGTGTGAATTGTTGGTAGATATTGTGCTCATCTATACTCAGATGTTTAAGGAGAAGTGTTAATTGTGTTGGACTCAATGGTTTTATCAACGGGAATGTAGTTGCTATTAGATGTGATGATCTTGAATTCTAAACACCGTTTTTCTGTTTACATATTTTAGTTATTCAATTGCATCAGGATATAATAGATGATTGAGTGAATTCTATCCACCATGAACTGGTATGGTTAGAACAAAAATCAAATTTTTTGTTTTAAATTTTTTTCTTTTATTTTTTTATAAGAAGAACAAATAACAAACTTAATATGAGAGGAAATTGGAATATTCAACTGATTTAAGACACCCAGCAAATTATTATCGTAACTCCAATTGTACCCGTTAATGGAGGCGATTATCTCAAGCACGAACTGAAATCACTAGTTCTTTCATTCATATAAGATATCTAAAATTCTTGCTTATTCTGTTAAAGCCCCTTTTAAAATGGGATTGTTCTTGTGTTTCCCACTACAACTTATCTAATAGAATTATGTACCTCCATTCTAAAGCTAGCACTATATTATCCCTCGAATTGTGTATCTCCAATCTAAAGCTTGTGTAGCCCTGTTATCTCTAAACTGAAACTGGAGACACATACCTAGTGTTATTGCCTGATTGGGCAAGCATACAGTTTAGAAAAATTCCAATTCAGGGTTTCACTAGAGGTGTACCAAACTTGAAAAATCCTGTCTTATTAGCGTGTTTTAGAGTACAATGAGAGTCGTGTAATCATGCTTGACATGGGGCTGAATGTAGGGCTTAGCTCTTGGAACATGTTAGACTTTGATTGTACTACTTGAGGACAATTACAGGCTGTCCTAGTTACTTAAATCGGAGTGAAAAAGCTAGATTTGGAGTATATATATAAATAAGTGAATATCGTAATATTTATAATATTGTAATGTATAAATATCAATGTTTGATGTCATTTTTGTGAACTAAACTAGGTAATATATGTTAAAATGTTCAGGCAAGTTTGATCTTCCTCACTGACTCTCAAAAGGGAAAAATTGGTTAAGTATACTAAAACCAATTGGGACAAACTTTATGTGAATGCATATCACATAAAGTTTATCTCAACTATGATACTCTTTCTTCCATGTCGTAATATATATGTCTTCATATTTGTGCTTGTTTCACATAATGTATGTGGTCACTGCATAAATGAGTATGGACAATCATAAGTTACATGACGTAAAACGTCTTAATATACATCTACAACGAGGAGATCGGTATCTGTATGAAATAGTTACTAAGTTTTTGCATTTCTATTCACACTTTCCCATCAAATCAATTATGAATATTGTTTACCAATTCCTGCCACAGTCCTCATTGTACAGAACAATTGTGTACCTAAGTCTCTTAATAGATCATGATTTGTAATCCATGTGAGACTTTAAATTGCAGAGTGCTGTTTCTGGATTAAATAGAGGTCTTGCTGCAAGTGCAGATGACCTGCGGAAAGCTGAAGCTGCTGCAAAAGAGCTTGAATCAGCTGGAGATCCAGTGTATCTGCCAAACGACATTGATAAGCTGCAAGGCAGGTGGAAATTGATTTACAGCAGTGCTTTCTCGTCTCGGACTCTTGGAGGTAGCCGTCCTGGACCACCCACTGGACGACTTCTTCCTATTACCCTTGGTCAGGTTAGCATTATGTAATACCACCTCGTATCCGACTGCGGTAAATTTGACTTCTTCCAGATTAGTGCTTCAAAACTATTTTTTGCCTCCTTTGTAGTTATCATGTTATTAAGGGATAATTATAAAAGCTAGCCCTGAGTTTTAGCCTAATTACAAAAAACTCTGATTCTCTTTCAAAAGTACAAATACTTAAAGTGTTACAAACACCCCTTGAAGGTGTAATTTGTAAAACAAAAATAAATTCCAAGGGGGTATTTGTATTTTTGAAAGATAATTGTTTTTTTTTCTTTAATTATGCCAAACCTCAGGGGTAGTTTTGTAATTAACCCTTCTATTAATGCTTTTGGACGATAAACGATATTGGCGGAACCTATTGTATTACATTATGTAAATGATTTATCATCCATTTGCTAACTCCCTCCTTTGTGTTTGATAAGGTATTCCAAAGGATCGATGTTTTTAGCAAAGATTTCGACAACATAGTTGAGCTTGAATTGGGTGCTCCATGGCCTTTGCCACCGATTGAAGTGACTGCCACCTTATCCCACAAATTTGAACTCATAGGTTGATGCTTTATGCGAATACAAATACGTCGTTGGTCTAAATGCTTTCGTTAAATTTTCTTGTTGCATTAAAGCCTGCTTTTGATTCTTGATGTTGAATGTTTTTCTAATAAAATTTGAATAGGCACTGGCGGAATCAAGATAACGTTCGAGAAAACGACCGTGAAGACGACAGGGAACTTATCACAGCTGCCACCGTTGGATATTCCACGTCTACCAGATGCATTAAGACCACCGTCTAATACAGGGTCGGGTGAATTTGAAGTTACGTATTTGGATTCAGACACACGAATCACTCGAGGAGACAGGGGAGAACTGAGGGTTTTCGTTATCTCTTAAAGCTCTGTTGCCTCAATTTTGAGCAATTTTGTTTGCATGACAAATTCCCATTGCGAATTGTAATTTGATCCCTTCTCTACTCCTTGGGAGCTTCCCTTCATTATGTTATATGTATCATATGTACACTAATTGTACAGAAATACACAATTTCACAGCAAGGTCATTAAATTGCATGTGAGAATAAAACTTGTGGATGCTAAAAGTTACATTATTGTGTGCAAACACTATTATAGTATTTGTAGCAGTTGGCAGATTAAGATATTGGATATTTTGCAGCAACAGAGAAAGTGTTTTTGTGAAAGATTTAAATCTTTTTGGTAAGTGGAAGGGTCACATTACAGTCTGCATAAAAAGGTATCTTTCTTTCAAAGCACAGTGATGTCTATCCATCTGCTAAGGAGAAGGGACCTCTTAAATCTATATTTGTGGATGGTTAATAGTAATAGGGATGGCAATTCAACCCGCCGCGATCAAGACCCGCCCGTTTGAGCTGCCCTGCCTCGTGACCCGTGGCGGGCCCGGGCCCGAGCCCGGGCAAGTCTAGGTATCACCTCGGCGCCATAGGTATCCCGCCCCGCCCCGTGCAGTTTTTTCTAAATAGTAAATAACTATTTTCATTAATGCTCAGGTCTACTAAACTATTATTTATTACATCATGAGGAGTTTTTTCATTTGTATTAGTTCACGAGTCACGATTTACACTATTTATATATACTAAAATTGAAAGTGATTTAGTACTTCAAAAAAATTGAAAGTGATTTAAGCTCGTCCATTTTCATCAACAAAAAAAAAAAAGAGCACGGAATTTTCGTTTACTTAGTACAACTAATACCTTGCCAATTCCTCTCAAAAAAAAAAAAAAAAAAAATACCTTGCCATTAAAACTTCAATTTAGACCAATAACCCATCCTCATGTTATCCTCTGTAAAATAGAGTTATTTATTAGAAAAAACTAGTGTGCTCACCTTGCACGGAAGATGTTAAGCTAAACCATATGATATGTGAATCATATTTTATCATTTGTTGAATTATATAATTTGAACGGGTATACAAAACAATTGTAAATGTACCCAAAAAAAAAACGATTTGAAATAAGTTTTTCAAATTAAAACACTACTTGTACGTATTACAAATTTTGGAATACTTCTTTATACACAACATTCATCGTTTGTTTATTTTTTGATTCGTCCTCACCACAGACTAATATTTCAAACCCTTATGATTCGTAACTCGGGAAACAACAATGTATAGTTGGCCATAACTGAATACTGGATTCTTCAAGTACAATCCGACACTAGAGAGGGACTGTCCTTGGCTCTGGTTTATAGTCATCGCATAAGATACAATGAGAGAAAACCGTCACGTTGGAACTTGAAAGGGATTCTCGAGATCCGACGCGTGTCAATGTCATTCGCGGAATCAAAACTTTATTACCTGCATTGGTTCCAGTGAGAATTTTAGCTTCAAGAATATGTTTGGCAAGCCTCGTAATCACCAGCCTAATGTCGTTACACAATCCACTGGAATGGTCCATATTTCTCAAGAGCATAACTGGAGTCCCGACCTTCAGATGCAACTCATGATTAGGAACCCCTGAACATTTTATCCCATTTAAAAATTTGGAAGTCTGCAGATCATGCAGGAAGTCAACATTAGCATCCGATTTACATGTGCTGTCGGAACTCAAATATGTATGGCCCTCCGATGAGTTTAAAGACGTCATATATTGATTTATAGATTCGACAACATTTAGGGTATGAGCTAGTATAGCCCTTTTCTTTCAAGTACGCTCGGATTATCAATGGCCTTTTTAAACATTGGATAAGTACTTTCTACAATAGTTGCAACCGGATCACCGAAGATTCGAGCAAAATATCTTTAGGTATATCAATCATGGCACAACCATCATTTGATCCTCCATTGTTCCATCACCAATGCTTGCGATCCATTCGAGAGAATTCGCCAAATCCTTATAATAATTGGTATCACCAAGTTTCTCTGAGACGCATGTTCTTAGTCAATTTAAGGACAAAGGTGCAATCTTTCCACAAATACGACGCGTTAATGGATGCATTAACAATATCTTGTCGAGTTCTCTTGGGAATAACAAAAGATCTATCTAAAATCCCCACCAAAGACAACGGTTTTCCCTCCAAACGGTTTATGTTCCAACATTGGGTCGATGTGTTTCAAAAGTGCTCATAAAGTCTCGTCTAATGCCTCAAAGCAATACTTGTGCATCATCGGTGTCTCGTCCCAAATTATAAGTTTAGAACGAATAATAAGCTCGGCAAAACGGACTCCTTTGTTTGATATTGCAAGTTGAGTCCCTCATTTAGGTTCAATGGAATAACAAATCACGAATGTGCGGTCCCCCACCAGGCAAATGAAAGGGAAGCTATACCGCTAGATGTAACATTCAGTACAATTTCTCCTTTCGACCTCAATCCCGAAGATAAAATAGTAAATGTACCTAACAACATCGTATCGTCCACCTTCTTCGGATTCACTAAATCAGCAAAATTCTTAAAATCAAACATAAATCTTGGAAATGTGATTGACATTTGTTTTACATGTGTTTTGGGCTTAATTATGGTTAGAATTAGTTGATATGCATGCATTACATGAGTAAATAAGGCTTTATTACTGTTTTGTGGAAAAGGTATTACGCTTTGCTCGTTTTGTAGGAAATGAATGATAAATTGTAGCATTTGGGCAACAATTCTGAGCATTGCGGTAAAGAACCGCCGATACTAGAGTAACATACGACGTTTGGAGTTGAACCAAGAAAAAGTCAGACGAACCGGGCGGGAAACGGAAGGAAACGGACAAGTATAAGTTCCAGTAGGTGCGCACGGGCAGGGCGCACGACCCTTGTGTCATTTAGCGATTGGAAATTTTACGTGGCACCTAGCACGGGCTGGCGTGCGCTAGGCATAGAGCCCGTGCGTCGGTGCGGGAAATTAGAGTTCGACAAGTTTTGAACTAGGTTTCGACCCGAACGGAGTACAAATAGAGACGGGGCGGCCACAAACAAAGGGGACGCAGATTTTTGCCCTAGAACAGAGAGAAAAGAGCAATTTTCCACCAGAGAATTGGAGAGATCGATCAAGGCAACAATAATACGCTTGAGGATTGAAGATAGATCGAGAGATCATCGACGTCCCCGAGTCTTCGCATTCCATAGTATCTTTATTTTCAATTAGTTAGACATGAACATTGATAATTTGTTTATGAATTATTTGTTTTCTATGTCTGGCTAAACATCTTGTGATTCCCGAGTTTGGGAGTAGGTTAATGGATACTTTTATTTGATGAGTAATTACAATTGAAGTTATTATTTTTCAACCCTATTCGAGTACTTTGTTTTAATTCTTGTTTTATCAAAAGGCCTTTGGTTTAACTTGTTTGATGTATTGATTCATAATTCGAACATATAAGTTTCAATACTAGATCTGTGAGTACTTGACATGAATATTTGCAAGATTGAGAAGTCTATGAATATTTGTGAGGATATTTAATCTTGTGTGCTTTTGGGAGTTGGATATCTCATGTTGAGTAGAGATGCTAGCATAGATATTCCAATCAACGCTTTTACATGCATCTCGAGAGAGAGGGTAAATTACTTTTGTGATTGTTCTATAGGGAAGAATACGTATAACTTTGGTTTGATTAATCTGATAATAAAAGGGGATATTACTGAAACCATAACCCATGAATCCATTCATCTTCTTGATCTTTCAATCAATCTTTACTTTGTTTATTTTAGGATAAATTCTGTTTTAGTTTTACAAAACCAATCTATCAACTTTCGATCGTCTAGATGAAAATAAGGCTATTACAATCCAGTATTTAGTACAATAATTTATTAGTCCCTGTGGATTCGACCCTGCTAACCCTATTCTATAAACTGTACCATACACTTGCGGTGAAGCTAAAAAATAAGGCAAACAAGTTTTTGGCGCCGTTGCCGGGGACTATTTAAATTTTTAGTACTAATATTGCGATAAATAGAATTATTTTTAATTTAGATATTTTTTCTTTCTTTTTATTATTTGTTGTTTTATTTTACTCCTACTGTGTTTGACTTGTTTTCTTTAGTTGGTTCAGGTAGTGCACGGACACTCGCTCGAAGCAATGAGAATTAGCACCATTCATACTGGAGGTTGAGGCTTTTGCTAGGAGAATTAGTGCGGCTACTAGACGAGCAGAAAGACAACAAGAACAGGCTATGGCGGACGTGGAAGATAACAACGGGGGAAATAACGGAGGCAACAACGGAGGTAACAATGGGGCCAACAGGGTCGTTAATGAGTTACCAGTATCAGAGGTTCCAGCAGTCCAGCAACAAGCGATTCGCGATTACTTTCGCCCACAGACCAATCGCAACTATGGTGGAATTGCCAATGTCCAAATCAATGCGAACAACTTTGAGCTGAAGCAAGCACTGATCTCGATGGTGCAGCATAATCAGTTTGGGGGTTTCCCATCGGAGGATCCCAATTCTCATCTTGCGAACTTCATACAGATTTTCAATACAATCAAGATGAATGGGGTGACTGATGATGCTATACGTCTGCGCCTATTCCCTTTCTCTTTAAGGGATAAGGCTAGAAACTGGCTAGGCACCCTAACTCAGAGGAGTGTGAATAACTGGGATGAGTTGAGTCAGAGATTTTTGTTTAAATACTTCCCACCAAGTAAGACACTACAACTCAAAAGTGAGATCACGCAGTTCAGGCAGTTTGACTCTGAGCCATTGTATGAGGCCTGGGAGAGATTCCGGGATTTATTGAGGAGGTGCCCGCAACACGGATTTCCTGAGGATCAGCAACTATGCTTCTTTTACAACGGGTTGATGGGACAGACTAGGTCGTTTGTAGATGTCGCAGCAGGAGGCGCCTTGCTCGCAAGATTCCCAGAGGATGCATTCAACTTGTTGGAGGAGATGTCCATGAATAGCTATCAGTGGCCCTCCGAGAGGACTAATGTGAAAAGGGTAGCCGAAGTCACTGATTCGGACCCAATTAAGGCATTGACAACTCGGATGACCGTTGACCAATCAATTGAGTGTATTGACGAAGGTGACTGAGGGAAACGCGGGTGCAAGTAATGGAGGAGTTCCTCTAGATCCCATGGAGGAAGCAAATTATGTAAACAACCAGAATTTCAATAAATACCGGAACAATTAGACTCCTACCCATTACCATCCGGGTTTGAGGAACCATGAAAACTTCTCTTATGTGAACACAAAGAATGTGATGCAACCACCACAGGGGTTTAATGTGACAAACGGTGTCATTAATGCGGAGGCAAAGCCATCTTTAGAGGACATTCTCACCTCGTTCATGGGTGAAACGAGGAACAGGTTCAATAAAGATGAGGCTAAGATAGACAAGATCGAGGCACATATCACGGAGTTGGCCAACATTGTGAATTCACGAATGAAAAACCTAGAAACACAGATTGGCCAACTAGCGATGATCATTGGTGGACAACATCAGAAGGGCTAGTTTCCGAGTAACACGGAAGTCAATTCGAGGGAACAGTGTAACACTATTCGTCTGAGGAGTGGTACGGAGTACGAGGGGCCGAAAATTCTGGGAAGTGAAGAAAAAACTGAAGAACGCACGACCCGTGCGTCAGAGCACAACCAGGCCATGCATGGTACCGAAGGATTCCAGGAGCAGAACATGAGGCGCATGACCCGTGCATCTGAGCACGGGCCGCCCATGCTTGATGCCGAACGGGTAATTTCGTCCCCGCCAGATGAACACACAGAAGCAAAGGCGATGTTGAGGCCGAGGAAGGAGTCGAGGGTCATGTTGCTGAACAAAAAGGGGCTGAGAAGCTTAAATCTTTCTCTAACTCTGATCTTTCAAACTTTTCTATACCACTCCCTTTCCCTCAATGCTCTAAAAAGAAAAAGTTAGACTCCCAATTTGCTAAATTCTTAGACATCTTTAAAAAAAATGCATATTAACATACCTTTTGCAGACGCATTGGAGCAGATGCCCAATTATGCGAAGTTTTTAAAGGAAGTGATGTCAAAGAAGAAAAAGTTGGCGAAATTCAAGACAAATCAACTTAACGAGGAGTGCAAACGATCATTCGGAGGAAATTACCACAGAAGCTCAAAGATCCGGGGAGTTTCACTATCCCTTGTGTTATTGGTGGTGTTGTCTTTAATAAAGCACTTTGTGATCTAGGGGCAAGTATTAACTTAATGCCCTTGTCCATTTTCAAGAAACTTGGATTAGGAGAGGTGAAGCCGTCCACGGTCACCTTGCAGCTTGCGGGTAGATCACTCACATATCCCAAGGGAATCGTGGAAGATGTGCTCGTAAAGGTAGACAAGTTTATATTCCCCATGGACTTATTGGTGCTTGACATGGAGGAAGATCGAGACGTCCCTCTGATACTTGGGCGTCCATTCCTAGCCACTGCACGAGCCTTGATATATGTGCAAAAAGGAGAGCTCACATTACGAGTTAATGATGAGCAAGTGTTGTTCTCCATCTATAGGACTGGGAAAAAACTCATGATAAAATAGAGAGCTGTAAATCTTTATCAATCGTCGAATCAAGTACTAATACTTTAAATCTGAGTGATCATGTGTGTGCTTTAGATTATGTGCAGGAAGTACTGAAATTTGAGAAAGCGAAGCACACGAAGAGGGGCCAGCGGCTCGGAAAGACGCGTGTGTCTTGTCGCCGCATGATGCAAACGAGCGAAAGAATATGGCATTTGACCATCGTGCGACTTCTACGCTAGAGGCATTCAAAGGAGGGTCGAATTTATGTGAGTTGAATTGGCAAGAAGAAAAACATGAAGAAGTGACACGCCTCACTTTGTTAGAGCCGTGATCGTGTATACAGGCGTCAAGCTATAGACGTTAAATTTAGCGCTTATTGGGAGGCAACCCAACGGTTTGCTATTTTATTTCTTCCCATATTTTTCCCTTTGCTAGGATAATGATTTCTTATTGCTTTCATAAATTAGGATTTATTTGCTTTCCTTGAAGAAAAAAAAATGGAAAATTCAGAGCTGAAGTTCGGCACCCCGCATGGGCAGGGCGTCCGCCATGCGCACGGCCCGTGTGTGATTGTGTCTTGCGGAGTGATTTTTTAGCACCCCGCACGGGCAGCCCGTGCGCCTTGCGCATGGCCCGTGTGGTTCCCAGGATGTTGGATCAAAACTTCGGCACCCCGCACGGGCAACCCGTGCATGTGTCGGCTGAGACAGACATAAGTCGCGCAGGGGCATATTTTTTATTCACAATTTCTTACTCTCCCTCGCGCACAAGCACAAGCTCGAAAAACCCTCTCAAAAGTTTTTGAAAATACCACTTATACTTCATTGCAAATTCACTACCCACACTTCACACACACGAATTGGGGGCTTGAACTCGATTTGGAGAAGGATTTTTGTGTGAAAAGGAGCCTAGGATTTCAAGTTCATCTCTTCCCTAATTTTCGAGAATTCCGGTAAGAGCTTCACGTTTTGTTTCGAATTTCTTGTAGATTATAGATTAGAGTTCATATATGATGCATGTTTTGATGAATTTGCCATGTTTTAGCTTGATATTTCTATTGGGCATTTTATCGAACACCTTGTGGGTTGTTGAAAGGGTATTTGTGGTTGATTTATTGATGAATTATGCATGAGCTTGAATATTTAGGGTGTTAGTGACTAGGATTCTCTGCAATTACATTGTTATTTGAGCTTGGGAGCTTAATTGTTGATTGAATTGTAGGGATGAGACACTTTGTCGTATTTGAATAGTTTGAATTGAATTCATCATGTTCTTGTATTGCTTGGCATGTTCAAAATCTCACATCTATTTTGCTAGGTACAAACTTGAACATATGGCTGATCAAAGGAACCGACAAGGTCGAAGTAGACGAGGATGAGGGGCCGCTGCCGCACGACGGGAACCACACCCAAACAGCCCCGAGGCTTATGGGTTTATTCTGACCGAGGCCGAATTCCTGGAACGCTGGAACAGGTTGATCACTTGTGCATTTACGCCAACAAGATATGCTGACGACGACTCTACCCAAGCTCTTGGGATACACGATGAGGTTTAGCAGATGTTCGAATGGGTGGGGTGGACCGCCTTCATGCAAGGGCGGTGGCCGTCGTATAAAACGCTAGCGCTCGAGTTCCTATGAACATTGGATATTACCGAAACAAGAGCGAACAATGAGCCCCAGTGATCCGTTTTCAATTGGGAAATGAGTGGCGGCATGTCTCTATCGCCCAACTCAACGAGATTTTGGGGTACCATCTAATGCCCCTTTTCGGCCCTTAGCGAATTATAGCCAGTATGATTTCTGGCGATTGTTGGTTCAGACACCGGAGACTAGCCCGATGCTATATGAGGCGCGCTTATCTAAGGCATCTGCACTCCGCAACCCTGTCTTCCGCTACATCCGAAAAATCACCGCGCATTCCGTCAACGCCTGACAAAATAACAGAAGTATGCAAGATCGGGAGCTATACCTACTTTGGTGTATGCTCACCCGTACCCCCTACAACATGGCGGCCCACTTTGTGGAACACGTCGTGTTCATTGCCAGACAGACCGCGGGGACGATACTGATTGGGGGAATGCTAACCCCCATTGCTCGACATTTTGGGGTCAATTTGTGAAGAATGGAGCCCATCGCGGGCAGTCGGAGTATAAACATGAACACCCTTCGCCAAATGAAAATAATAACAGACGAGGAAAACATGATCTGCTTCCAACAAAAGGTTGGCCCGACCTTCCCACTTCCTAACCCGCAGCTCACAGCTATGGTGGACAATGAAATTAATTGGCTCATGAACTCTGAGGCACATATCAGAGTCATGGACGGCCTGACTGCAAGGAAAATGAGGAGGGTAGTCGGGTTGCCCGATGAGGAGGACTTGGCGATTGAGACAAGGGAATATGATCGGCAAGAGAGGGGTTTCGAGCCAGGTTTCCAGCAGGAAGGCTTTGCGCAAGGGTTCCCACAGGGGAGGCCCGACATTCCAGAAATCTCCCACCAAGGTGAGGAGCGTGGGGGACAAGATTACCAGGATAGACTCTTTGCTCTTGAAGAGAGCATGCGACAGCACATGGACGATTTTAGGCATCACCAGGATGATTTCCGGCAGTACCGGGATGATTTCCGGCATCACCAGGAGGAGTTCCGTGCTTTTCAAATGGAGCAAGAGCAGAGGTATCAGGCCCAAGAGCAGCGGGAGTTGGAGATGTTGCAAATAATGCATCAGGTACAAATGTGGCACATCTCCTAGGGCCACTTCCCGCCGCCACCCCCACAGTGAGCCAGCTCCATTCCACGCTTTTCTTTGAAATTATATCTTCTCTTCTATGCGCTATAATTTCATTCAAGTTTGGGGGGAGAGATAGTAATTTAATTGAAGGGTGTGGCGATTTTTTGCATGTAGCATTCATATTGTTGCATGTAGAACATATAGGTTGCATTGCATTAGATGCTTATTTTTTATTTTAGCACGTTTATTACTTTAGCACGTTTACTATTTTCTTAGGTTTTTAGGGAGTGATTTGACCGCTATTGTGTGCTTGTTATGATCTTGGGAACATGTGTTGAACGATTTATGTTGTTTTGAATTGGGTGTTGAGCGTGAGTTGACCGGGTTGAGAATAGATAATATGGAGCATGTGAATATTGAAATCATGGTTGATATACTTTGAATTATACAATTGCAAGCCTGTGAGCTTTTTGAGCCTTTACTGCTTTCATTACTATGCAGTCTTGTTTGTTGATTGAGTGTGTCATTCATGTTGATTTGAATTCTAGAACTTGCTCTGGTATCTCTGTTGAGGTCACATGTTGTATGCAATTTATGAAGATGATTTTAGACCATTTTTGTTAAGCCATTCAAGCCTTTTACCTACCTAATAACATTTAATTTCCCTAGTTAGCCAACTTGAGCCTATTGCCTGAATTTTTTCGTAGCCACATTTCATGCCTTCAACTTGATAATCATTACCCTAAGCTTGAGCGTATAGTATTGAGTAATGTGATTGAATAAAAGTTGAATAGGAGGATATTGAGAATTTAGATAATGGTGTACATGTTGGAAGTGGGGATAGAAGAAGAAAAGGAGGAAAAAATGAGGATATAATCACAAAAGAGTCGGGAAAAAAATCGACTACATAAGTGAGTTGGCCTTAAAAAATTTGGCGGGGTTATGATGTAAGGAGAGCGATTGTAGGGAAAAAGGGGAGAAAAAAGAGGTGATCGAATAAAAGGTGATTGGTGGTGCATATTTGATTTGAATAAAAAAAAATTGATTGAGAAAAAGATGTGCTTACTAATCTATACGCTGAGTTGAGTCACTTTCTCCATATTTCCCTACCTTAACCAAAGAACCTTCATTACAACCAAAAGCAAAGTCCTTTCGATTTATGAATTGCATACAATCGAGTGGCGGAGATGTGAGACGATTTGCAAGCATATGATAATTCTTCAACATTGATATGATTTGAGCGAATACACGTCCCTTATTATTCTAGAGAGTAGAGTATACACTTTATCCATGAGAGGCGTGATTTGAAGTATTTGCCATGATTTTAGTTGACTTGTGATCTGTGTTAGATATTTGAAGCTTGGTTGGTTTGTTGCTTGATGTCTATGGATAAACGACATGAATTGTGATGCATTGTTCTTGAGTTGCTCTTTATTACCCCATTTGTGTTTTGTCTTGTTTATAAAGTGTTGACCAGGACTGTCAACAGTTTAAGTTTGGGGATTTGATTGACTGTGTTTTGCATGTATTTTGGGCTTAATTATGGTTAGAATTAGTTGATATGCATGCATTACATGAGTAAATAGGGCTTTATTACTGTTTTGTGGAAAAGGTATTACACTTTACTTGTTTTGTAGGAAATGAATGATAATTGTAGCATTTGGGCAACAATTCTGAGCATTGTGGTAAAGAACCGCAGATACTAGAAGTAACATACGATTTGGAGTTGAACCGAGAAGAAGTCGGATGAACCGGCGAGAAACGTAAGAAACGGACAAGTATAAGTTCCGGCAAGTGTGCGCACGGGCGGGGCGTGCATCCCTAGCACGACGACCGTGCGCCATCCAAACCTCAAGACTTGAGCACCGACCATACGCACGGGCTGGTCATGCGTGGAAGCGCCGACCGTCGTCATTCAGCGATTGAAATTTTCTGCGGCATCTAGCACGGCCGGGCGTGGCGCGCTAGGCATAGGGCCCGTGCGTCGGTGCGGGAAATTAGAGTTCGACAAGTTTTGAACTAGGTTTTGACCCGAACGGAGTACAAATAGAGATGGGGCGGCCACAAACAAAGGGGACGCAGATTTTTGCCCTAGAACAGAGAGAAAAGAGCAATTTTCCACCGAGAGAATTGGAGAGATCGATCAAGAAAACAATAATACGCTTGAGGATTGAAGATAGATCGAGAGATCATCGACGTCCCCGAGTCTTCGCATTCCATAGTATCTTTATTTTCAATTAGTTAGACATGAACATTGATAATTTGTCTATGAATTATTTGTTTTCTATGTCTGGCTAAACATCTTGTGATTCCCGAGTTTGGGAGTAGGTTAATGGATACTTTTATTTGATGAGTAATTACAATTGAAGTTATTATTTTTCAACCATATTCGAGTACTTTGTTTTAATTCTTGTTTTATCAAAAGGCCTTTGGTTTAACTTGTTTGATGTATTGATTCATAATTTGAACATATAAGTTTCAATACTAGATCTGTGAGTACTTGACATGAATATTTGCAAGATTGAGAAGTATGTGAATATTTGTGAGGATATTTAATCTTGTATGCTTTTGGGAGTTGGATATCTCATGTTGAGTAGAGATGATATCATAGATATTTCAATCAACGCTTTTACATGCATCTCGAGAGAGAGGGTAAATTACTTTTGTGATTGTTCTATAGGGAAGAATACGTATAACTTTGGTTTGATTAATCTGATAATAAAAGGGGATATTACTGAAACCATAACCCAGAATCCATTCATCTTCTTGATCTTTCAATCAATCTTTACTTTGTTTATTTTAGGATAAATTTACTGCTTTAGTTTTACAAAACCAATCTATCAACTTTCGATCGTCTAGATAAAAATAAGGCTATTACAATCCAAAGATTTAGTACAATAATTTATTAGTCCCCCGTGGATTCGATCTTGCTAACCATATTCTATAAACTCGCACCGTACACTTTGCGGTAAAGCTAAAAAATAAGGCGAACAAAATGTCCGGTCAAATATTTCGAAAACATGTGTTTTCCACAAAATATTAGGTTTTGTTGCGGTGGTCTTATACTTGTCTGTGTGCTTTGTGACCAAAAACTCCTTAATCACATATACATGTCCCTCCTTGAACATCTTTTTGAAATTCGAATATGAAATTTCCGGATTGTGGCATGAATGCGATCACCCTGTAGTACATTTCAGTACAAAAATTAGAATCATAAATTTCTGAACCATTTAAACTGAAAATAAAAAGACAATAAAGAATAAAAAATAACTTACTACACTGCCATGGAAAACACATTCTAGTGTAAGAATCTATTTTTTATCCGAAAAGATGGCTTCTCATATAATCGAATAAGCCTCGGTTTCACAACCCACATTGTTTTGCTGTTATTGATGTCGCGAATCAGTGTAACCAATGGTGCCATATTTATTTGTACTGATCAAAGTTTTTGCAGAGAGAATTTTTAAATTGCTGTAAATTTTTTAATGCTATGGTTTGGTATTTATACTGGTGATGGACTGAAGTTATAAGTAAATTAGAAAAAAATATTTGTGGTTAGATACTGGTACTGTTATTATTTGCACGATGTTTACCATATATTGTTATGAATGCAATTGATATATTCAGAGATCTGGGTTTATTAATCAACATATTGTTTTCGTTTATATTTTTACCAAAGTTGAACAATTTACTGCCAGAATAGAACAATGCAAATTGATATGAAATATTTTTGAATGTAAAATGATATCAAATTAGATTCTTTTGGCGAAAAAGAGACCATATTTATTACTTTATTGTCGTATTCAAGAAGTAATTGATCGTTTTCTAGAATTAAAAATACGATAATAAATTTGTTCAACTCGCCAAAAATAAAAATATGCGTTGATTTTATTTTAAGAAGTCAACTTTCATTATAAAGTTTTTTTGATTATATATGAACCAACAAAAATTTCAAAAAACAAATTTAAGCGAATTTGCAAGAAAATCTTTTGATATTGCTTAGTTTATATTTAAAAATAGTCAACTATCTTTGAATCAGCGAAATTTTAATATACTAAATTTAATGATTTTATCGTCAATCTTTTAATTATGCCATAAATAAGTTAAATGGTCAAACTTAACAAAACAAAATAAGAGGGCTCAATATATCCAAAATTAGATGAATTGGTCAACTATAGTAAAGATAAACCGGAATTGTTTTTTAGAAATAGGTGTTTAGGCGTGAAAACAGATT
Organism: Rehmannia glutinosa; assembly: GCA_016081115.2. Taxonomy (NCBI): domain Eukaryota; kingdom Viridiplantae; phylum Streptophyta; class Magnoliopsida; order Lamiales; family Orobanchaceae; genus Rehmannia; species Rehmannia glutinosa. The sequence goes on from CM071935.1 coordinate 9,709,436, forward strand.
TAGAAAGTGGTTTGTTAATTGTTATTATATATATAGATAAAAAAAAAGTTGAAATACATTGTCATTATTTATTTGCTCGGGCCGAGCCCAACTTAAAGTCCAGGCCAAGCTGCTTCTTAAATGAAACCACGCGACCCTTTAGGCTTACAAAAGTAGACGTTACGAATTGTAACGGCTACTTTTTCATTTCAAACTCAACAAAAATATAAAAAATAAATTTAGCTCTGCTTATAATTTCTTTCCATCTTAGAACACATCTATCTTTCAGTCAAAAACAAATCCCATATTCCCATTTCCATTTCTAGTTCTGCTGAGAATTTCTCAGTTCTCAATTCATATTCTCTAAATTGGGAAAAAGAGGGCCTGTTAAAAAATCTTGAATCTTGTTCTTTTTTTCTTCTTGAAAATCACAGTGAAATTCAAAAATCCAGAACAGAAGAGATTTTCTGTTTGTATGATCCATGGCGCCTACACCTTCATCAAAATCTAACCTTTCTACACCATCAACAAAACCTAATTCAGCCCACTACCAATCCAAAACCCCACAATCAAAGCACCGACTTAATTTCCCAAAAGAAACCACCACTTCCGCCGCCGCCACCGAGCACCCGGTTGAAGTTATAGGCAGAATCCGAGATCAACCGGAACAAAAGAACAAGCCCAACATAAATCCCTCAGCCCTACAAATCAACGGAGACGGCAAATCTCTGAGATTGAAAACAGAAATCGGGTACAGAGATTTTACTCTCGATGGAGTTTCAGTTTCAGAAGAGGATGATCTTGATGGGTTTTATAGAAAATTTGTAGAGTCCAGGATTAATGGGGTGAAGCTAGGGCAGAAATGTACGGTTATGATGTACGGTCCGACCGGTTCGGGCAAAAGTCACACGATGTTTGGGTGTCCGAAGCAGCCTGGAATTGTGTACAATTCTTTGAAGGGTATTTTAGGTGATGGGGTTGATGAAGATGGAGAGAAATTGGGTTTTGGGACATTTGTTCAGGTGACTGTTTTGGAAATTTATAATGAAGAAATTTATGATCTTTTGTCATCAGCCAATAATGGTGGAGGGTTTAGTCTTGGATGGTCCAAGAGTGGATCTGCTTCTAAGGTGATTTTCTTTTGTCTTTGTTTAGTTTCTTCACGGCTGAGATTTGGATGAATTTTAATTTGGGTTAATTAAAAAACTACCCCTGAGGTTTAGTCCAAAAAATTATCTTTTAAAATCACAAAAATCCCCCTAATGTTTGTTTTTAGCTACAAAATTGCAGCAAACCACAAGGGAGTATTGTAATTTTGAAAGATAACTGAAGTTCATTTTGTAATTAGGCTAAACCTGAGGGGTAGTGTAATTATCCATTTTAATCATGCAAAGTAATGTGTGAGAGCTGACAGTAGGTGGTTTAATGGAGTTTGTTTGGATCATATGATGTAACTCATTTTATTAAGAATAAGAAAAGATAATACTTTCTTAGTTTGCTCTGATGTTCTTGGCATTATATTAACAACTTGAAAGTCAACATCAAGTTAATTAGCTTCATTTTGCAGGTGAAATTGGAAGTGATGGGAAAGAAGGCAAAAAATGCAACCTTTATTTCAGGAAATGAGGCTGGAAAGATACTGAAAGAGATTCAAAAAGTGGAGAAGAGAAGAATAGTCAAAAGTACCCTTTGCAACGAAAGAAGCTCTAGAAGCCATTGCATGGTACAATATTTGGACACTTATTTTGATCGTTTATACGATTGCGTATTTATGTAAATTCACTTATGAAGAGTCCTTTTTTTTTTTCACATGTCATAGATAATTGTTGACGTTCCAACTGTTGGAGGACGGCTTATGCTTGTAGACATGGCCGGTTCAGAAAATATTGAACAAGCTGGCCAAAATGGATTGGAAGCAAAGTTGCAGGTACATTTTTTGTTGAACTGTATTTCGAAAATCTTTTGTGAGATTCATTTCCTCGATGCAACAGTGTAAATAGGCCTTTTTAGCCATTGACGTTTTCAATAGATGAAAAGTAGCATTAGGGGTGGCAAATCGTGTTATCGTGTCGACACGATAACGACACGACACGATAAGGGCAAACACGAACACGACACGATAAGGATCTGCTCCGACACGACACAAACACGAAAATTTTCGTGTCGACACGACACGACACGATAAGTAAAAAATAAAAAGAAAATGATTTACATGTTAATATACGATAGAAAATTACACGATATGACATGATATTACACGACAATATACGATACAAACATGCAAAATATCAGGTTATCGTGTCACTAACAGGTAAACGTGTCATTATCGTATTCTTATCGTGTTCATGTCGTGTCATTATCGTGTTACTAACAGGTAATCGTGTTATTATCGTGTTCTTATCGTGTTCGTGTCATGTCATTATCGTGTTCGTGTCATTATTGTGTAAACACGACAAAAACATGAACACGGCACGAAATTTTAGCCATTTTGATTAAATAATAAACACTAACCCGCTATTTCCGTATCGTTTTTGTGTCGTGTCAAAAATTGCCATCCCTAAGTAGCATGTCTTTTAGCCATTTTGATTAAATAATGATAGTGACACCCTTGTATTTTTTGGTTGAGTTACTTGGTCAATTTGAAAAAAAATCGATGGGTTTCATTTCTCGGGAAAAAGGGCAGAATGGAGAATTGAACTCAAAAATGGCTAAAAAACAAACATTTTTGTTACCGACTCTTACAACAATGTATAATGCAGACTGCAAAGATCAACCAAGGTAACATAGCGCTGAAGAGAGTGGTCGAATCTATTGCAAATGGTGACTCGCACGTGCCATTTAGAGATAGCAAGTTAACCATGCTTCTTCAGGTTATCTCTTGTTATCCATGAGCTCACTTGTTACAGTTTATGAATCATTCACTGTTTATCAAATTAATTCGACATTTTCTTGAACAGGATTCTTTTGAAGACGATAAGTCCAAAATCTTGATGATACTATGTGCAAGCCCAGATCCAAAAGAGTTACATAAAACTATCGCCACATTAGAATACGGAGCAAAGGCAAAGTGTATCATTCGAGGTCCTCATACGCCCATTAAGGACAAATGCGCTGATGATTCTTCATCGGCAGTTATTTTAGGATCAAGGATAGCAGCTTTGGACCAGTTTATTCATAAATTACAAATCGAGAACAAAATAAAGGAAAAAGAGCGAAACGAGGCACAAGAAAAACTAAAGAGGAAAGAGGAAGAAGTTTCTCAGCTAAGGGCTAAACTTGCAGCAGTAGGGGTGGAAGCAAGTGAGCAAGAGATTAATTCAAAAGTAAACGAGCGTACACAATTGCTGAAAAGTGAACTAGAGAGGAAAATACTGGAATGTCAGAAAATGGCGAATGAGTTTGTTGAGATGGAAAGACGGAAAATGGAAGAAAGGATGTTTCAACAGCAACAAGAGGTCGAGATGCTCAGGCGGCGGTTAGAGGATATAGAATCTGAGCTTCGTCGATCAAGGGCTGGGAGTGAATCAGCAGAAATGGACGGTGGGAATTTCATGAAAAGGCTGTTGGAAGTCTGTTCTGAAGATTCAGACATGGTTAAGTCCATGGATTTGGATAAATCGATCGACATGGAGACAAATGTGGTTCGTCGCAGAAACAAACAGTTTCAGCGAAGGAATATCTAATAGTTTCCCGAACAAAGCATGCTTGACGACTGTATTTGAGGAAGACGAGTACGAAAACGAGGAGGATGAAGTGCAGAAGGAGGTAATTGAGGAGAAAAAGTTGATATTTACACCAGATTTTTCAATTCAAAATTTAGACAAGTCTGAAAATTTTGAAGGATCGAGATTGTGCAATGTGGTAGAAAATCCTGACGATGCAGCCAGTTGTCGTCAGTTAAGGATTCAAAATATTTTCACACTCTGTGGAAATTATAGAGAACTTTCTCAACACAATAGCACTCCGATGCCTGCTGCTAGTAAGAAGAGAGTAGATAACAATGAAACCTCACAACTTGAGAAGAGCATCTCCAAAGATCTTTTTGTGTCGTCGGATAAGCTTGAGTTAGATCATAACACGGGAGAACAGGCCGTTGCAAAGAATGACAACCCGTTAGATGAGAGATCCGACGATGATATTGAGGTATATGTGAAATGGGAGGCATCAAAGGAAAATCCTGGAAAGTTTATAACCAGATTGAAGGTTTTGAAAGACTCCACTCTTGCTGACTTGCGGAAGTTGATCGAAATTCATCTCGGTGTGGATCAACAAGCTTTCACTTTTCTTGTTCTTGGGGTTAGTCCTTCTTACTACTTTTCTACTGTTTTGTGATTTTGCAGATTTTGTATTACACTTTACCCGTTTATAGCAAAAACATTTCGAACACACCCCTTACATTTCCAAAATATTGCAATTGCCCCTTTACATTTAACACATAATCAAATCTTCTAGCTGCGTACTCTACCGTTGAGTTAGCAACCCAAAGAAAATTGAGACTAATCAAAACCTCAACTAAAGGGTGTACAGATACAATCAGAATCAAAATCAATGAAATTCAAACCTTCTAGCCGCACTTAAAAGCCGAGTACTCTACCGTTGAGTTAGCAACCCGAAGAAAATAGAGATTAAACAAAACCCTCAACTAAAGGGTGTATAGACACAATCAGAATAAAAATTAATGAAATTCAAATTTAAACAAAGAGAAAGGGGATTATACGAGTTTCTGTTTTTTTTTTGGATTAACCGAAACCTCAGGGGGGTGGGGGGTATTTTTTGTAGTTATCCCTTTATAATTTGTCTTACTACCATATGTATTTTAGTCTAAAACTGTATCCTTCTTTCCATTTACACTAGTCATATTTTAAAATCCAGAATGGACAGTGTATTATTTTGCTACTCAACAACTTGGAAAACAATGCCAAATTTACTAAAGAAAACTCCACACATTTATGAACCAATTTTTTTATTTTTATTTTTAGCCAAATTTTATGCATGCAAGATCTTGTTTTTATAATTTTGGTTGCTTAATTACTACTATGTGCCTTACTCCACCCATTTGTATGTGTAAATAGGACCCTTCTGGTGCTCCAGTGCCTAAGGAGAAGGAGGCTACTTTACAGACGAGCAAGCTTCCTATTTGCAACAACCAACTACGCAGTCATTTAGCTTGTTTGCGTCCTGTGAGGCCAATTCAGTGGCCTAATCGACAACCCTTTAGTCCATTGGAAAATAAACTAGCTACCACTCCGAACTCACATTTTAAGAAGAAAGGCGATGATTGCTTTTCGCCTGACTTAGCTCCACACTTGACTTCCACACCTTTCATTACTGTCAGGAGATATTAGGCTTAAATAGTTCCCGTTGTTAAATGTCGTTAGCTTTCGTAAGCGTTTGGAACTTGAACTAACTGCACAGTTTTTTTTTTTTTTTGAACTAACTGCACAGTTGAGTATAGTTGCAGTTATGTACTTCTGGTGCATTCAGAAATAAAAAAAACATGTCAAATGTGTTCTTTTGTGTTGATACTTATTTCCTTTCTGCCACCAAATGGTTACATTTTACTAGTTAATTTCTTTATTTTTTATGTGGTTGACTGTCCAAACCTCATCATCTTAAATGCCTAAATGTTTGAGTTACTTACAAGAATATGATGGGTTTTTTTAATATGTATGCGTTACACGAATTTAGGCTTTATTGTGGACACAAATAAATAATCTTTATCTTTAGGTTTCACTGTGTATGAAAGAAAAATTTAGCATTAATTGCAATAGTTGTATGAGGCTATTATTTGCATTTGTCACCCCCCAAACAAGAAATGTCACCTTGCTATGCATGGAAGGGGAAAAAATTTATTTTACCATGAAGTTCTTGATCTCGATTTAAATAAGCTATTTGGGTAAATCTTAATTAATATCAAGAAATAAACCATGATACAGTAAGTCCCTCATTTGGAAACTAAAATTTCACCTCAATTGCGTTAGCAAGAATTTACAAAACAAAATCATAATTAAGATGGAGACTCATAATAATGATCGGTATAAATATTTGGGTAAATTACAAAAGCCCACCCCTAATGTTTAGCCTAATCCAGTTATCTCTCAAAATTACAAACACCCACCTCGAGGCTTATATTTACTTAACAAATACCCTCTCTTGAGAGTGTATTTCCTTTTCTTTTTTTTTTCTTTTTTTTTTTTCCAAATTAAACTGAACCTCAAGGAGTTTTTTGGTATTAGCCGTAAATATTTAAAACAAGTGTGCGTATCTCTGTCGACATAAATTCTTTGTTTTTTTTATCTGTATCTATGGTGTTTTAGTAATCACCTGTTTAATTTGCTTTGACAGATTTGCTTTACCATGTTTGGCCATTTGGCAAGTCCAAAGGTTACTTGTTTAGTTTGCTTTGACAGATTTGATATGATTCTGGTCTCTGGATTGGTTGAAGAACCTTGTTTGGGGAGAGTCACTTCACACAGTCTAATAACTAGTCTACATCAATATGTTTGTATTGAAATAGAAAAAAGTTGCAGAAAAGGTGAGCTCTGTATACTGGCTCCATATGCATAAATTTAAGGTATTTTGAATGTGTTTAAATATTCTGATCAGGAATTGCATCAACACTAGTTGCTTGTCAGTAGAGAGATTTTACTGTCGATTGTTCATACGTCGGATACTATTTAAAAGGTTAATTATCTGCTGTTTTCTTGGATTTACATTGCTGGTTAGTTAACTTTTTTTGCATATCAAACTGTGCCTACAATGCAATTCACCTCTTCTTAATCAATACAAAGTCACCTTTGTGACATGAAGTGCAGATCAAAGATATAGAGAAGGATTTCCAAAATAAAACTGAATTGAACCTTAAGTTCGAAGATATTCTTCAATCCTGTTCACTGGTTATGTCGGGATCACTAAGGTGAATTTATGTTTCTTTTGGGCCAAGAGGTTGATGATGAGATCAAGCTCTTGGCATCTAAACTGAAATAAGATATTGTGCTATGCATGGTACCTCACATTTGCAATTGACCAATTTAGTACCCAGACTTCACATTACGTGAGGTGTCTGTCTCTCTCTTAGTCCTAATATAGGGATGGATGTAAACAAAATAGCCTGCACATAAATAATTTCACCATCAAGTTCTTGATCTCGATTTAAATAAGCAATTAGTGTAAATCTTAATTGATATCAAGAAAGATCAAAAAAAAAAAAAAAAAAAAGACATGATACAGTCCCCATTTGGTAATTAAAATTTCACTTGGAATGCATTTGCAAGAATTTCCAAACAAAAAGAAGCTACAACTTCTGATCAGATTTTTAATAACATGACAAACAACTTTACCAAATTACACCATTTTTTACTGTATGGATCAGATATAATCTTCAAAGACATGTTGTAGAGAAGCAAGTTCACATGTGTCCAGTGTGTTCTCCCTAATTTTATGCAACAAAGCTTGTGCTGTGGCTTTTAAACGCTTTCTTTCCTCTGGCTGATGCCACAGAGCGTAAAGTACATCAGGGGGAAAACGGAGCAGGCTCAGCTTGCAATCGTCTACCTTCCACTTCAAATCCATTAAGTCTGCAAGGTAAAAAAAAAAAACATAAGTTAGATGGAGATTATGGCATAAATGTTTAAAGAACACGTATGCGTATCTCTGTCGACATAAATTACACTGTTTTTGTCTGGTGTGTTTTGGTAATCACCTGTTTAGAATCTTTAACATGTTTGGCCATTCAGCAGGACCAAAGTGCACATCTAGTGTGTCAAGATTTCTCAGGTTTGTCAACCGAACACCTCCAAGAGATCTGCATATGGAATGGATATTTGACAGCTCAAGGGAATGTATGTTTGAAATCCTAACCACTGTTGTTCTTGGGGAATCAATTCTTAGCAGTAGCAAATGCCTTCCCAAAACATTGATGGATTGTTTCGCAAGAGCCCTTTCTTTGCCGATTTCTGTCTGGAACCAACATTTAAAATTCTAAATGACTGATCAACAATAATTACAAATTGGGATAATTACAAAAAACTACCCTTCAGGTTTGGCGTAATTCTTTTTTTTTTTTAAAGTTATCTTTCAAAATTACACTTACCCCTTTAAGTTATTACAGACAACCCCTTGCAGTTTGTAATTTCTTAACAGATACCCCGCAAATAAGGGTTCATTTCGTAAAATAAAAACAAATATCAAGGGGTACTTATAATTTTGAAAGATAGCTGTTTTTTTGGTAATTAAACTAAAACTCAGTTCCTCAAGGGTAACGCACGTGTAGAATTGACAAGATTAACAGACTTATCAGAAGGGAGATATCATTCAGATTTAGACAGAAAAATTCTATGAAGGATCCTGACAAGTAATTTTCCAGGCAACAAATACTTTACCTCAAACTCCACATAAGCAATAGAATGTGAGGAGCCCAAAAAATAACCAGATATATTGCTCTCACAGAAGGCCAGAGCTTCTTCAATATGACATGAACTTATTTCAAGGGTCAAATGTTCTATCTTTATTGTCCTGGTGGGGTTCTTTACTAATGCAGCTGGGATATCGTGGTCACCAATCAAGCTAGGTATAGGGATTTTCACGTTCTCCGTTGAAGTTGCTGATTCTACAGTCATAACCGAATTGTTCAAAATTGACCCAGATTTTTTAAGAGCTTTATCAAACCCTTCTCTGGTCTGCACCCAAACAAATGAATCATAAAATAGAAATAAATGGTAAATCATTAGATACTCAGGAGAAAGTCAAAGATCACTGGAAAAATGCAGCCAATCACTCACCTTAAAAAAAATGTAAGCAGTTTTAAACAGATGCTCTTTGGCATTAGGAAATTCTATCTCCAAAATTTCCCCACAGCTACGAAAATGCTGAAGTATGTGATTCTCGGGTACAGAACTGCGCAGGAACTTTACTACTACTTTATTTTCCTCTGATCCTTTTCTAGGAAAGTGTGTCACTTTTAACTGCCTTTGATCCTTATTATTCATGCGAAATGAAACCTTCGAGCTTGCTTTTGAGTCTGTGAAGCCAATGGATTTAAAGTCCGAATTACTAGTTTCCTCGCCCTCAATCCTAGAAGTCCCAGCTGGAAAATCCAGCGCAGTCAATCTATCATTGTTGTCAGATGTCTGCAAAATAGCACTTAATGAGTTCTCTTCAACGAGTCTTGTGTCATTACAACTATTAGTTGAATTAGTTGGTACAGACTTCTGCACTCTAATAAAGTCAATCAAATCCTTTATGTCGGGATTTTTTCTGCGCCTTTCTTATGGGGCTCATTTGAATGCTCAAATGGTTCATCAGTAAATGTGAGACACATTGGCTTATCAATCTCCGCTGATGCTTGGTCACTAGCTGATTTCATATACCAATGTTGTAAGTCAAGTACCTTATGATTTCTATTGGATGCAGGCGACCTTTCACCCCCTTCATAACTTGCACTTAGATATTCTAGCAGATTATTTTCGCATTTATTGGGAGGAAACTCCTTCAAATGATCATCCTGAGAGTCACTTGCTGCTCCACTTGGCAATATATCATTTGAGTGAGATAAACATTCAGAATCTGTATTCCTACGTTTAGCAAAACTCACAAGCACGTCTGAGAGTGTTTCCCAGGATTGTGTTCCCTCATTCACCACTGTGGTTTCTGTTTCATCATCCTTGTGCTCCCTGAATAGATCAGTTAAACTCTTAGCCTTATTTAAGCCGACGTATGCTGCCGTAGAGAAGAGACCTGTTTTTTTTTCTGAAGAACTAAAGTTCAATCGCGAGGTGTCAGAAAATAAACATGCATGCTTTTGGAAAAACAAAACCCACAAAAATTAAAAGAGATAAAAAAAGAAAGCATACTTGCATAAATGCAGACAATATCTCCTCCTCATATAAGAGAACCCAACATTAAAAATTTGAACAGACTTATCCAGTTATACTAACATTTAAGCTCCAGATCTGCAGGCTTCAGGTAACTGAGCCTGGAAGTACTTGCTTTTCTTCTTCTTTTTTTTTTTTTTTAACATTTAGACGTTATAGCACACAACAGTAAGATCGTACTGGGTTAAGCCACCAGCAAACACTCTCTCTCATGCACTTAAACAGTTTTACCCTACAGGTGTATATCTCTGCCTACCATCCTACTTCCAGCTTTATATTTGAAATCATTTTTAATTTGACAAAAAGATATAGTCGAGAAGCTCGTCAATTAAAAATGCAATTCCGCCCATCTGCCAGTATCCACCCCTGCCCTTGCCAAAAACTAATAGCGCTATAAACAAGAGAGCACACATGATTAAATCCAGACAAATATCTCCCCATATCCACTCCTGCCCTTCCCCCCCCACTAACATTAAAATTTGAACAAACAGATATATACCAACATTTTGAGCTCCAGATCATACACTTCAGTTAACTTGGAAGGGGTAGTTCTAACTTCTAAATGTCTATTACACGAATGAAACCTTATGTTGATATTGATTTTTCCATCATTCACATAATGATACTGCATCTAACTGATGTTGCAAACTTGCAATACACATGACCAGAGCATGGAAGTACTTGCTTTTCATGTTGACGTTATAGAACACAACAGTAAGATCATACAGGTTTAATCCACCACTAAATACTCTCTCATACACATAATCAGATTTACCCTACATGTGTATCTCTCTGTCTACAATCCTACTTCCAGCTTTATATTTGAAATCGTCTTTAATTGGAAAAAAAAAAAAATTAAACATAGTTGAGATGCTGGTCAGTTAAAACATTTGATTCCCTCCATACATACTGCGATTCTTGTACACAAAGACAAGAAAAATGAAGTCTTTAAACATCAGAAACTCGTACTGGCATTTTACTTAAGGTTGTGTTTGGATTGATGGAATTGGAGCTAAGAATTTCAAATTCATAATAGTAATTAATAAATCTATTGAGCTTATTTAGATAATTTCATGTTACATTGAATATCAAATTCTTGAGCTATTTTTGAGTCATTCTGGTGGTTCGGAAATTAATAAAAATATTTTCCACAAATACTTCCCTCAAATCCAATATCTTCCAAGCAAATGCAACCTAGGATCATATTTTTTCAGCATTCACAAAATATTTTTTCCCATTTTATCCTTGAACACAATGGAGAGCTAAATCAGAAACCCGATTAAGCCAGCAGTAAAGTTAACATTTTCTCTACTAAATGGATAGCAAAAAATACTCACTCTTTTACAATTGGCTCCACTGCCGTGCTTCCCGTCTCCTCTACACCTGCTTCTTCCTTAAACTCTGGCGAGTCATCACTGCCTCCATTAGAAAGCAGTGAAAAGCAACATCTTGTTCTCGCAGCTGAAAACCCTGGTTTTTTTAATTTTAAAATCAGTATAATCAAGGACGTTTGTTTAAACCGAAAATGTGAGAAGTGATCTTTCTATTTTGGTTTAGCAAATGTCATAAAATAGGTATCCCGTGCAACAGGTTGTGTAGATTTTTACCTATTCTGCAGATTTGGAAGCTTGATTTTGGTTGGAGGAGACGATAGAGAGCCATTTCTGCGCTCTCACGGCTATGGAGAACATGGAAAGAGTTGAGGGGTTTTCAGAGGTTTATGGTTATGGACAGAAAAGGAAATGAAATGCAAGGTTAAAATTACCAAAAGGCCCTTTAATCAAAGAGAGCAATTCTGTGTGACAAGCAAGTTTGTCTTATGCAATGGAGCCAAGAAATCCTAAAGCGGGGGTGGGTACATCACTAAAAAAGGATGGATCAAGCCTCATTTTGACTTTAAGCCCACACCAGCATCTTTTCCATATAAACCCTAGAAGTGGTGTATTTCCTTAACACCAAATCATAGCCGCCACCCCAGTTTCACCTCACTACCGTCAGCCACCCAATTGCCTCCCGATCGGCGGCCAGCCCTAAGACGGCGCCCCGCTAAGGCCAAAGATCTCCAAAATCGCCACGCTCATCCGCAAAATCATCAAGAACGCCATCTTCGCAAATCATCAACCATCGAACGACATTCATCTTCCCAACTGCAATGATCTTGCACAACCAAAAGCTTCAGCGAAAAACCCAAAGCCAATGTCGCAACTTCATGGCGTGGCTAGGACCCATCAATACGGGCTTTTAACCATCGCATTTTCTCAATCAAGCACCTTTTTTTTATCCTAAACACCAGGACTAGTTTTTAGATTTATCTATTTTAGAAATATATAAAATTATCCAAGAGTATTTAAATGCATTTTCACATTGTTGTTTATGTTGAAGAGTTGGATACTTCCAAAGTGTTGATATTTAAGTTTGATCTAAATTATACCCTCTAAACATATTCTAATTCAGTTTGCAATGCAAAAAAGCCTTGACGATATATGATATGTCTCGCTGCTTGCCTTGCATAACATGTTAGTTTATTATCTATTTATATTTCTTTTCATACCATCTTTCTGTTGTAGCCTCATAGGTGGCTTTATTGTAAGAGACATAGCTACTTGTCAAGCCTTTTCAATAGTTGGGCAGGGTAGTATGCGGGGTTATGGTAAATGTGTCGTTGGATCTGGTAGATCATGCCTAGTGGTAATGTCAGTTCACTATTAGCAACTAGGCTTGATCTACCAGATCTAACGACACCTTCACCATAACCCCGCGCACTACCCTGTCCAACTATTGAAAATGATTGACAAGTAGCTATGTCTCCTACAATAAAGCCACATGTGAGGTTGCAACAGAAAAATGGTATGAAAAGAAATATAATAGATAATAAACTAACAGGTTATGCAAGGCAAGCAGCGAGACATGTCATATATCGTCAAGGCTTTTCTGCATTACAAACTGAATTAGAATATGTTTAGAGGGCATAATTCAGATTAAACTTAAATATCAGCAAATTGGAAGTATCCAACTCTTCAGCATAAAAAACAATGTGAAAATGCATTTAAATACTCTTGGAAAATTTTATATATTTCTAAAATGGATAAATCCAAAAACTAGTCCTGATGTTTAAGATCAGGGCGGTCGAGGCGGTGCCACCACACAGACTCCCCTTCGGCAAAGGCCTCCGTCCCTCGAATTTATTTTTATTTTTTTAATGATCGAACTATTTATATATGTAAATTGAACACGCACATATTTTCAAGTGAGTTACTTAGCCTAGTGGTTGATAAAGACCTCTCATTTTCATAGATATCTAGGGTTCAAGCCTTCTTCACCCCCAAAATTTCAGTGTTTTTTCTCCTTTTCTTCCACCCAAAATTTCGGTCTTTTTCCCTTCTTTTTTTTTCAACCTTTTAACTCAAAAAATATGTTACATATAACATCCCAAAAATAGAGTTCTCTTGTCAAATTAAAAAGCAGAGACTTCCATCTCCGAGAAAACCATCCACTAATCTATCTACTATCTACTATCTACTACTATCATAAAAGGCTGAATGTTTTTGCTAAAATATTACTAGACTAAAATACCCTCAATTTAAAGTATTAAGTTTATTTATTTTTAATTAGCTAAAATGTTTCTGCTAAAATATTACTGGACTAAAATACCCTCAATTTAAAGTATTGAGTTTATTATTTTAATTGGTTAAAAAGTAACTGATGACTTTTGGTGGGTTTCTCAATGAAGGGTTAGATCTTTTGGTTCCCTTTTTTCTCAATACTGAAGACGAGTTTTGGTGGATTTCTCAATGGGTTACTGGTCTTTTGGTCCCGTCAATCTCGAATTCCCATCACAATACTCCGGTTTTAAGGAGAATAATATTTGGAGACAGAGAGTCGCGAGAGGGAGTCAGAAAAATGCAGACTTTATGTGGGTTTTCCTGTTTTCCTTTGCTTACTCAGGTTTGATTCTATTTTTTCGTACATGCTATATTTTGTCAGTTAAAGAATAATGGCCAAAAGAAATTGGATCTTTAAGTTGGTTATGTTTGGTTTGTGGTTCTTTGCAATCTTATAGTTGTGTGTTTTTGTAAAAGAAAATTGGCCAAGGAGATGGTTTCACGTATTTCTGTTAGAAAATAGGTCATGATCATGGGTGATGTTGATTATATTTGAAATAGGGCACGACGATGACTATTTTTGGTTGTCCATTTTTTTGATGAACAATAGATAGGGGTGATGTGTCTCAAATTGGTGGACAAATTGTTGTTCTTTTGTCCATGTAGAGGCAATGGGTTATTGTTTGTGCATATGTTTAGTGTTTTAGAAAGAGATGTGCTCTATTTTGTACATATATTTTAAGAAATGCTAATGGGGAATCATGTTGAATGAAATGTGGATTCTCATTCTTTTATATACAAATTGTTTTTAGTTATTTAGACGTTTTTAGCTATTCAGGCGTGATTGTGTTCAACTGAATAATAAAGCAAATATAAATTTCAACATAAAACTGCACATCCTAGAAAAAAATCAGAACTACTACAGAGACAAATAAAGATAGTAAATTTTAGAAGCAAAACCAACAGAGGCAAAATATGATGTGTTTTCATTCAAAAGGAATTGTTTCTCCAAACAGCTATGTCAAGAACATAGGAAACTAAGACAATATTAGTATTGCAAAAGAAATATTTTTCCTTCTTATAGTTGTGTGATTTTCTCCTCCATCTTTATACCTTATATTCTCAGCAAAACCAAACTAGAAATATCTAATCCGAGGAAAGACATTTGAATCTGATCAATTTAAATCATAAAAAAATTGAACGGAGGAAAGATAAGGAAATCCGATTGATTTGATCCTTCTTTCTCTCCATTGCATGCTTTATATTTGTGCAAATTGTTTATTCGGTTGTCCACATTTACAAATTTTCTTTTTAAAATTTTATTTTGATGGAGTCTGTATATACTTACAGAAAGGGGGCAGAAAGGAGACTGAAAGTTCAACCATATAGAACCTTGCCTGAGTCCATATTCTGTTAACTCCAGTTCTCCAAATAGTATATCCTAATTCCACTATTATCTTATATTCTTATGTGCTGTAAGATTTTCAGGTGCACTAAAATCCATAGCCATTGTTATCCAGTTTTATTGTCTTCTTGTACTCGAAAGAAATTTCAATGGCTTTTATCATCTCCAAAAACCAGCCTTCTTTCTCTGACAAAGTAGAGAAGACGAGCTTTATTAGTAACAAAAAAGGGGTGAACTCGTAGGTTCAATCTACAGTCACCTCTCATCGCCTCAAAGTCTTGACAAATATGTCGTGCTCAGCCGCTTCGACATCACACTACTTTGAGCAAAGTTAAGAATACTTGCTTTGATAGCACCCGAGATTGTTAGTATTGAGGAGTTGTATAATTAAAGATAGATGACTGCAACAAGATGGCGAGTTGCGGGGTCCAAATAAATACTCCATGGTTGCACTGAAGAAAAATGAAGCAAATTGGTGATTCAAAGAGAGCTTATGATGTTTGATATATATTTGTCCACAAATTCCTAGCTGCTATTTTATTCACCATGTGATTTCATAGTTATTCTTGAATGTTACGTGGTTTTGTCTATAATCCTGACAGGTTGTTGAGCTAGGACTTAACCAGTGCTTCCTCTTAATTATCAAGGGCAACTTTATCAAATTAAAAGACACACTTTGTCCATTTGGGAGATTGAGGATTAAATAGATTATCATGAGATTATCATGTCTAGAAACAGCTAGGCTTGATTCACGGTGGTGGTAAGAAACTTTTTTCCCGCTGACCCCCATCTTTTTTGTGAAAGAACATAATTGGCCATGTTGAGAAATTTTCCTCTTTGATCGATACGAACAAATTCTTCTTGAGTGAATTTGGTGATGAAGTTTTCAGTGTGTAGAAAAGATACTGACACGTTATGTTGGCCTAAAGAATATAATTAATGGTTATAAATTATAATGGAACTAATTATGGGTCTGTATTTTCTAATAGCTAGGCTGGTGAGAAATAGAGTTGTGAGCATTTCTTGAATCTAAGCCCTTCTAATAAAATGCAATTCTATACACTTATAAAAAGACTATATTGTATGCTTAGTAGTGTTAAGGTGGATCTTCATGTAAACAGAAGTATAGAAAATGTCTGCTTTATTGTTTCAAATATTTTATTGATTTCTTTAACGTTTATGTCTATTGATATTTTTTTTGGCTGAAAAATCGTTTCACTGCAATGCAACTTGGCTTTTTCATTGAACTAAACTATCAGTTATAAAGCAAAAAAGTGGGGACTTGGTCGCATACAAAAGCCATGGAGATTACTTCATGAATAATTTTTTTCGAGACTATTATGTATATTTGTACTAATCTATCTATATATGTACACTTATAACTGACAATGTTTCCATACACTAAATAATGCAATTCAGTCTTTTAGTTTTTCATCCCCTTATTTTGTAGTGAAATAATTGAGAAATCATGTATGTCAAGATATTATATTTTCCAATGACTACAAAAATAAATTAAATACAATGACCACATATAATCAGATAATTGGAATTATTTGTTTCCATAATGATTGGATATTGTGATATAGTTGCAATTTGACACAAAACAATAAACTTAAACTCATCGAGACATGGACCAGTACTACGATGTTCATTTAAACATTTCTTATGATCTCATTCGTCTACCACACTTGATAATTATTTCTATATTATGATGATGCACTTCTGTTGCCTCCTTTATCTATGCAACCATTGGGTATCCTTTTAAGACAGTCTACCTGTTTGATAAATGGTTTTATCATGATTTTGATGATTTTATTTTTACACCAAAACAATGTTTTTAAAGGCTGTCCAAATACTCCTAAATAATTTAAAATGGTTTTAATATTTTCCGGAGTATTTCTTCTAGTTTATTTTCGACAAAATTGGACAACGCTTTTAATGATTTTGTGTCAATGTGTTTTAACATCAAAACAATGTCCCTAAATGTTGTCCAAATACTCCCGATCGATTTAAAATATTTTTACTAATTTTTGGAGTATTTCTTGAAGTTTATTTTCGATTTAAAATTGGACAACACTTATGTTTCAGTTCGACCAGAGGCCGCCTATATGGCAACCCGCACTGTGTTGAGTTTTGGAACAGAAAAAGGATGGAGACAAAATTGAGAGGGGTGACCGGTCGACCGGAGGTCGGCCGGTGAGGGCGACCGGCCGACCATATGGGGCGACCGTGCCTCAAGCCCCCAAGAACAAACATTTGTTTCTCTTTTTTGTTCAACCCCAACCGGTCCAACATGAGGGTGACCGGTCGCACCCCCCTCCGACCGGTCCCCCTGTGTAAAAATTCGCAGAATTCAATTTCAATCTTATCTCTGCGCGACCGGTCGAACCCCTCTTTTGACAGCAAACTATCCGTTGAGTTTGCAGACAGCTTTTCCTTAATTTGAGGGGTTGATTTCTAACAGCTCTTTTCTTCAATTGTCTTGGTATTTTTTTACAGAATCCATGTCCCCAAGAGTAGCCTATCATGTACAAGACATCTTCTATAAATAGAGAAAAAATTGAAGCAACATATATATGTGAGAAAACTACAACACAACAAGATACACTCAAGAATACACTTGTTCTTACATTGTCTTATTTCTTGTTGTAATTTGCCTAGCTATTCACTTTCACATCCTTGAGGTCTAGGCTATTCTTCATTACACTTGCACTCAATTGTATAATTCATTATCGAGTTGTAATCTTGAATTTTTTGGGTTATCATTCAACACAAGATATCCTTGTGAGTGTTCTTGTGGTAAGAACACACTTGGGTGATCTAGGTGTTAGGTGTAAGAAGATTGTGGTAATCTTCTTGTTGAGGTGTTGAAGAATTTGGTATTCTTCAAGGTTGAAGATTGTGGTAATCTTCACAAGGTGCCGTTGGAGATTGTGGTAATCTTCAAGTGAGATTGTGGTAATCTCAAAGGTGGTGTTGAAGAAGAGTGTGGTGTTCTTCAAGGTGTTGATGTAAGTTGGTGTTGTATTAATTTATGGTAAATTAATAAAATCTTTTTTCTTTTTGAAATCCATCCCGGATATACTGGGGTGGTAGAGGATTAGGCCCTAGGTGGGTTGAACCTCTATAAATCGACGTGTGTTGTTTACATTCCGCACATTTATTATTGTGTTTGAGCATTTGGTTTGAAAAAGAAGGCAAAATCGAAAAGATGGAGATAATCTATTCACCCCCCTCTAGATTATCGTAGCTGCTTGGACTTACAAGTGGTATCAGAGCCAAACTCTTTGGCAAGCTCGTTTCACATCGCGAGTGAAGAGGAACGATCGTCGGCTATGAACGAAGCTCATCTATCCGGCACCTCCACCACCAAGCCACCACTATTTGATTCCAAAAATTTTACATTTTGGAAAGAAAGAATGGAATGCTATTTACAAAGTTGCGGGTTCGATATTTGGAACACCGTCATCAATGGACAATACATTCCGACGAAGGACACACCACACACCTCCAAAGGCTTCAAAGAGCTCAACGATGAAGAGAAGAAAATCATCTCCTTAAATGGTAAAGCTCTTAATATTTTACATTGTTCACTTACCACTTTGGAATTTGATCATGTTGTAGGAATTCGATCGGCACATGAAGTATGGCAAAAATTAGAAGCCATCTATGGAGTATTTGCAAATGATAGGAGAAACTCAAAAGCATCTACTTCTCAAATGGATACAACATCAAATCCAACCATATGGGATGAGCCTCTTACAACTTCCGATGATGAAGTCGAAAAATGTTTTATGGGCATCGAAGAAGAAAATGAGGTATGTCTTAAACCCTCTACTTCCTATGATATTGTTATTCAAAATGATTATAGTGATTTGCAAAATGATTTTGATGATCTTCAAGATGAATTCCAAAGCTTGCTTGTTAAGTACAAAAATTTGAAAAAGGAATTCAATGTTTTGAAAAATGATAAAGGATAGTTTATTTACTTCCTATGAATCACTATCATGTGCTCACACTACCACTCTTGATAAGGTTAGAAACCTTGAAAAAGAAAATAGTACTCTTGTTGAGGATATTAATTGTTTGAAAAATGATTTATCAAAATCAAACTTGAGTACCAATAAAATGTCCAATATTGTTGATATTCATAATTGTGATAAAGGACTTGATCATAAGCCTAATGTTGTTAATCATATGGAAAAGGACCAAGTCACTATGCTCCTAGAATTATTACTTGTTTTTATTGCGGTAAAAAGGGTCATACGGCTAATTCTTGTCGAGCTAGAAATAGCTCTAATTATTGTTGGAGACCTAAAAGTCTCAAGACTAATCCCAAAGGACCCAAACACATGAGGGTACCACAAAACAATGTCATATTAGGTACTCGGCGAAATAATGATCGAAGAAAATTCATATCGCCAAGAAGGCATCAAATGACCGATTCATTTGATCAAAGAAGGAGAAACTATTTTCAACAAAGCCAATTCCAAGAAGAGGATATAATCAAAAATGGGAAGAACACAATCCTTGGAAATGGCAAAGACATCATCAACAAGATAATTTTCAAAGAAGAAGAGACCATCAACAATGGGAAGGACAAAAATTTTGGAGATGGAATAATTGGAGAGATTACCATCAACATGAAGATTTTAAAAAGGGAAGATATCATCAACAATGGGAAAACCCATGGAAACGGCGTAATTGGTAAATCGTATCTCCCCATTTAAATATGCATTTTATTTTATTCTATGCATATTTTTATTTGTGTCTTAATTGCAAAATGAGTTTTCATGTATTTAAATTTTAAATTAAGGTCTTCAAAACTTATTTGTATTTTTAAATTTTTTTTTTTGAAAAAGAAGACCTTATATGATGTTTTTAAAACTCTTGTGCATTTTTGTAGACTAAAGTGTATTATCATCTCTTATGGATTTTCATGGCATGAGCTTACTTGTAATATCTCTTAGCCTACACTTTTATCATTATGATTTGTGCTAGATTTGTTTTAAGTATTGTGTAGGATTTACATATTTTCACAAATGGCCATTTTGTCAAGAAAGGCATAAATTATCGAGGTACGTTTACTTGTGTTACTTTTACTCTTATAGACTCGATATATGTATTGCCATATGCCTATGTGCCTGTTTTTTATAGTATTTCATACAAGTGCCATTAAGAGGATTTTTAGATTTTTTGAAAGGCACTATTCGATATTTGATTGAACATATTTGCTTTGTCAACTTTTGTTCAAATACTTCTTTTAAATGAGGTCTCAATTATATGCTATCGGACTTTCAAATTTCAAAAGAGACCTTTTGTAGCTTTCTTAAGCTTATTTGAACTTGCATGATTTATTAGACTCTTGATGATCTTCTAATTGCATAGTATGTGTTTCTTGCTTCATGGTCTATATATATATATATAGTGTCTATTTCTACTATGCTCTTATGCAAGATATTTTGTGATTGATGATTGAAGCATGTTTTTACACTTGGGATATTTTTTTCTTGCTCATATAAGCGATGCCATTAATGAGTTTGTTAAGGTGTGTAGATGAGAAATGAAGTACTCCAAATATTAGTTACCTCAAAATATTTGGATGTAAATGTTCTATTATGAACACCTTAGATCAATTGGATGCCCTATGATGATAGTGATGAAGTAGACAAAAAGGGTATTCCGGAACAAACTCGATGACTAGGGCAACATTGGTCGAACTAAGGCGAGGTTAGTAGCTCGAAGGTACTTTCAAAAAGGAGGTAATTGATTTTGGTGTAACATTTGCACTCATAGCACATTTTGTAGCTATTTGCATTTTACTTGCCCATTCTTGCTTTAAGAAAATTTCAAGCTTTACCAAATGTATGTTGAATCCAACTTTCTAAATGGTTTTATTCAAGTGGAAGTCTATCGGGGTTTAAATTTTCCTAGGCCAAATGATCTTTATAAAAGGCCTTGTATGGTTTCAAACAAGTACCCCATGTATGGTATGATAGACTTAGCTATTTTTGCTAAATGATTTTACAAAAGGTAAAGTTGATACTACTCTCTTTGTTTTTTAAAAAGGGCAAGATTGTTTACTTGTGCATATTTATGAGAATATTTTTGGTACTACTAATGAATATTTGTGCAAGATATTTTTCCAAGTTGATGCAAGGTGTACTTGAAATGAGCATGATGGGGGAGCTCAATTTCTTGCTTGGACTTCAAATCATTCAATGCCAAGTAGATGGTTACATTTCAAAAGAACTCTTGAAGGAGTTAGGCATTGAAGAAGGAAGAATCATCTCAACCTCTATGGCTACCAATGAAGAAATTGACAAAGGTTGAGAAAGGCATGTCGGTTGACAAACAAATTCGAGGTATGTTTTCTTGTATTATTCCTATAGACTCGACATTCCATATGCCTTGTGTCTATATGCTCGACTTCAAAAACTATCCCAACGAATCTCATCAAAGTGCCGTTAAAAGAAATTTTCAAATATTTGTAAGGCACTTCTTCTTATGACTTGTTTATCCAAAGTTTTAAAATGTTCTTATTTTTTGGGATAACTAGTCCGGTGAAAATTATTCAAAATATAGTTCGTCATAATCGAACTAAACATATTGAGATTCGAAAAACTTTCTAAGGGATTGCATTTTTAACAAAAACTTGAGATGTGTTTAATTTCGTCTCAAGGATAACTCGCGGACTTTTTAATCATTAACCGCCGAGTATTTTACCTCATTTCGAGCTTGATTATAACGTAATGTATATTGAATGAGGTCTACGTTTGCATTTTGCACGTTTTTAAAACTTAGGGGCGAAAAATCGGATTTTGTGGATCAAACTTCGGAATTTGCATAACAGAAAGAAGCAGTGGGCTGACAGGGCAAGGGTCGGTCGACCGCCGCCCACCTTTCCGACCGATCGCCCTAGCCCTTGACCGGTCGCCCACTGTGATTTCTTGGCTTAAATCGTCTTTGTTCTTTTACTTAGCCATTTTGGCCCTTTCAACTCTATTTCGTCCCCTTTGTCATTTGCACACACATTTCACTTCAAATGTATTTGGTTGCATGTATTACATTGTTTGGGGACTACCTAGCTCGGTTATCATCATTGATGCTCATCTTTACCGATTGAATGGTAAGAATTTCACTCTATTTAGCTCAATTGGGTTGAACCCTTGAGTTTGTGGCTTATATGTATTTTTCTTGATGCAATTCATATATTTTTGTGATGAGCTTATTGATTGTTGATGATTGACATTTGTTAAATTGCATTTGGTGATGAAAAACTTGGCTTGATTTTATTTACAAGGGCTATATATATCTTTCTCAATTTTTGACGCCCACCAAGTGTTCGATAAAACGTTTCAATGAAAAATTCATCACCTACATGATTCTGTCGATTTCAAAAGTCTTATATATTTATAGAGATCATGTTTTGCTTATCGAATGAGTTTTCATAAACTTCTACAAGTCGTATGATTCGACCTTTCCCTCCTATTTGGCTTATAAGCTTCAATGTTCAAATAGCTCGATACATCGGTTTAGTTGCGCACTTTGATATGAATATATGATGTATATATCGTGCTAACATTCTTTTTGATGATTACAAAGGGGGAGAAACAGGTGGAGAAATAGGTTATAAGCTCTTTAGCTCATAGAAGCTAAGATAAGCTTAACGAAAAGAAGCTATAAGCTATGGCTTCATAAAGCCATAAGTTGTGGATCATATTTAGTCCACTTGGTGCATTATGGTTATGTATGAATCATGGTCCATTGGTGGTAGTATGGACTTATATACGGTTCTAATGATGTATTTTTGACAGGGGGAGCTTTAAAGATTTTGATACTTAAGCTCAATATCGAAAAGCTAAGATTTTAGCTTATGTTGAAGTTGCTTCTATATTACTCTTGTTGTGCATGTTGATAGGGGGAGCATTTGCTATGTGTTTGAATATCTCTACTCTCATCCTTGTGTTTATATTGCGTGGAATGTTGTCGCTCTCAACGGATATTTATTTTTGACCGGAAAACTTGTTTTGTTTTCAAAATCGCCTCTCAAAATTGTTTTGTTTTCAAAATAGACCTTGTCAAATTGTTTTGGTTTGTAATCATCAAAAAGGGGGAGATTGTTTGATAAATGGTTTTATCATGATTTTGATGATTTTGTTTTTACACCAAAACAATGTTTTTAAAGGCTGTCCAAATACTCCTAAATAATTTAAAATGGTTTTAATATTTTCCGGAGTATTTCTTCTAGTTTATTTTTGACAAAATTGGACAACGCTTTTAATGATTTTGTGTCAATGTGTTTTTACATCAAAACAATGTCCCTAAATGTTGTCCAAATACTCCCGATCGATTTAAAATGTTTTTACTAATTTTTGGAGTATTTCTTGAAGTTTATTTTCGATTTAAAATTGGACAACACTTATGTTTCAGGCTCGACCGGTCGCCCTATAGGGCAACCCGTACCTGTGTTGAGTTTTGGAACAGAAAAAGGGACGGAGACAAAATTGAGGGGGGTGACCGGTCGACCATGGGCGACCGGTGCCTGAAGCCCCCCGAAGAACAGAAACATTTGTTTCTCTTTTTTGTTCAACCCCAACCGGTCCAACATGAGGGTGACCGGTCGCACCCCCCTCCGACCGGTCCCCCTGTGTAAAAATTCGCAGAATTCAATTTCAATCTTATCTCTGCGCGACCGGTCGAACCCCTCTTTTGACAGCAAACTATCCGTAGAGTTTGCAGACAACTTTTCCTTAATTTGAGGGGTAGATTTCTAACAGCTCTTTTCTTCAATTGTCTTGGTATTTTTTACAGAATTCATGTCCCCAAGAGGAGCCTATCATGTACAAGACATCTTCTATAAATAGAGGAAAAATTGAAGCAACATATATATGTGAGAAAACTACAACACAACAAGATACACTCAAGAATACACTTGTTCTTACATTGTCTTATTTCTTGTTGTAATTTGCCTAGCTATTCACTTTCACATCCTTGAGGTCTAGGCTATTCTTGATTACACTTGCACTCAATTGTATAATTCATTATTGAGTTGTAATCTTTAATTTTTTGGGTTATCATTCAACACAAGATATCATTGTGAGTGTTCTTGTGGTAAGAACACACTTGTGTTTGATAAATGGTTTTATCATGATTTTGATGATTTTGTTTTTATACCAAAACAATGGCTTTATAGGTTGTCCAAATACTCCTAGATGATTTAAAATGGTTTTAATATTTTCCGGAGTATTTACTCAAGTTTATTTTCGATAATATTGGACAAACACTTTTAATGATTTTATGTCAATGATTTATTTCATTGAAACTATGTTTTTAAATGTTGTCCTAATACTCCCGATTGGTCTAAAATATTTTTACGAATTTTTCGGAGTATTTATTAGAATTTATATCAGACAACACTTTTTGTATTAATGTATTATTTCATCAAAACTATATTTCTAATGTTGTCCTAAATACTCCCGATCGGTTTAAAATGTTTTTACGAAATTTTTGGAGTATTTCTTGAGGTTTATTTTCGACAAAAATCGGACAACACTTCATTTAGGAGGTCGACCGGTCGACCAAAAGAGGCGACCGGTACCTGGGAACACATTTCAGAAACAGAACTCGCGAAACCTCAAAAAATGGTTAGGGTGACCGGTCACCGTGGTGGGTGACCGGTCGCACCCTTGGGCGACCAGTCGACCACCCCTTGGACCGGTCTCCCCGTTGTAATTATGCTGGGTTCTTTTCAAATCTTATTTCTGCGCGACCGGTCGCCCTTAAGTTTGACAGCAAAATTCGAACCGTTGTGCAGCAGACAACTTTTCCTTAAATTGTGGAATTGATTTCTAACAGCTATAATCTTGATTTTAATTACAATTTTTTTGTACAAATCAGATTCCAAGAGGAGCCTATCAAGTATCAATCATCTCCTATAAATAGAGGAAGATTTGAAGCACAACAATAAGAGAGAAAACTACAACACAACAAGATACACTCAAGAATACACTTGTTCTTACATTGTCTTATTTCTTGTTGTAATTTGCCTAGCTATTCACTTTCAC
Source organism: Rehmannia glutinosa (assembly GCA_016081115.2). NCBI lineage: Eukaryota > Viridiplantae > Streptophyta > Magnoliopsida > Lamiales > Orobanchaceae > Rehmannia > Rehmannia glutinosa. The sequence goes on from CM071935.1 coordinate 9,734,361, forward strand.
ATCCTTGAGGTCTAGGCTTTTCTTGATTACACTTGCACTCTATTGTATTATCAATTATCGAGTTGTAATCTTGAATTTGGGTAATCATTCAACACAAGATATCCTTGTGAGTGTTCTTGTGGTAAGAACACACTTGGGTGATCTAGGTGTTAGGTATAAGAAGATTGTGGTAATCTTCTTGTTGAGGTGTTGAAGAATTTGGTATTATTCAAGGTTGAAGATTGTAGTAATCTTCACAAGGTGCCGTTTGAGATTGTGGTAATCTTCAAGAAGAGATTGTGGTAATCTCAAAGGTGGTGTTGAAGAAGAGTGTGGTGCTCTTCAAGGTGTTGTTGTAAGTTGAATTTGTATTAATTTTGGTAATTAATAAAATTCTTTTTCTTTTTGAAATCCATCCCGGATATACTGGGGTGGTAGTAGATTAGGCCCTAGGTGGGTTGAACTACTATAAATCGACGCGTGTTGTTTACATTCCGCACTTTTATTATTGTGTTTGAGCATTTGGTTCGAAAAAGAGGGTGAAACCGAAAAGATAGAGATAATCTATTCACCCCCCTCTAGATTATCGTAGCCGCTTGGACTTACAAGTGGTATCAAAGACAAACTCTTTGGCAAGCTCGTTTCACATCGCGAGTGAAGAGAAACGATCGTCGGCTACGAATGAAGCTCATCTTTCCGGCACCTCCACCACCAAGCCACCTCGGTTTGATTCCAAAAATTTTATATTTTGGAAAGAAAGAATGGAATGCTATTTGAAAGGTTGCGGGTTTGATATTTGGAACACCGTCATAAATGGAGAATCCATTCCGATGAAAGATACACCACACACCTCCAAAGGCTTCAAAGAGCTCAATGATGAAGAGAAGAAAATCATCTCCTTAAACGGTAAAGCTCTCAATATTTTGTATTGTTCATTTACTAATTTGGAATATGAACATATTGTAGGAATTCAATCGGCACATGAAGTATGGCAAAAATTAGAAGCCATCTATGGAGTATCTACAAATGAAAGGAGTCAAACAAAAGCATCTACTTCTCAAAGGGATACAATGTCAAATCTAAGGAACAAGCCTTTTACAACTTTCAACTATGAAGAAGTTGAACATTGTCTTATGGGCATCGAAGAAGAAAACGAGGTATGTCTTAAACCCTCTACTTCCTATGATATTGTTATTCTAAATGATTATAGTGATTTGCAAAATGATTATGATAAACTTCAAAATGAATTCCAAAGCTTACTTGTTAAATACAAAAATTTGAAAAAGAAATTCAATGTTTTGAAAAATGATAAGGATAGTTTATTTACTTCCTATGAATCACTATCATGTGCTCACACCACCACACTTGACAAGGTTAGAAACCTTGAAAAACAAAATAGTACTCTTGTTGAGGATATTAATTGCATGAAAAATGAGTTATCAAAATCAAACTTGAGTACCAATAAAATGTCCAATATTGTTGATATTCATAATTGTGGTAAAGGACTTGATCATAAGCCCAATGTTGTTAATCATATGAAAAAGGATCAAGTCACTATGCATATTGGCCATTATGCTCCTAGAATTATTACTTGTTTTTATTGCGGTAAAAAGGGTCATACGGCTAATTCTTGTCGAGCTAGAAATAGCTCTAATTATTGTTGGAGACCTAAAAGTCTCAAGACTAATCCCAAAGGACCCAAACACATGAGGGTACCACAAAACAATGTCATATTAGGTACTCGGCGAAATAATGATCGAAGAAAATTCATATCGCCAAGAAGACATCAAATGGCCATTTCATTTGATCAAAGAAGGAGAAAGTATTTTCAACAAAGCCAATTTCCAAAAAGAAGATATAATCAAAAATGGGAAGAACACAATCCATGGAAATGGCAAAGACATCATCAACAAGATGATTTTCAAAGAAGAAGAGACTATCAACAATGGGAAGGACAAAAATTTTGGAGATGGAGTAATTGGAGAGATTACCATCAACATGAAGATTTTCAAAAGGGAAAATATCATCAACAATGGGAAAATCCATGGAAACGGCGTAATTGGTAAACCGTATCTTCCTATTTAAATATGCATTTTATTTGTCTATTATGCATGTTTTTATTTGTGTCTTTATTGCAACATGAGTTTTCAAGTATTGATTTTTTTTTTGGTCTTCAATATATATGTGTGTTTTTAAAATTCTTTTGAAAAAGGAGACCTTATATGATGTTTTTAAAACTCTTGTGCATTTTTGTAGACTAAAGTGTATTATCATCTCTTATGGATTTTTATGGCATGAGCTTACTTGTAATATCTCTTAGCCTACACTTTTATCATTATGATTTGTTCTAGATTTGTTTTAAGAATTGTGTAGGATTTACATATGGCCATTTTGTCAAGAAAGGCATAAATTATCGAGGTACGTTTACTTGTGTTACTTTTACTCTTATAGACTCGATATATGTATTGCCATATGCCTATGTGCTTGTTTTTTATAGTATTTCATACAAATGCCATTAAGAGGATTTTTTGAAAGGCACTATTCGATATTTGATTGCACATATTTGCTTTGTCAACTTTTGTTCAAATACTTCTTTTAAATGAGGTCTCAATTATATGCAATCGGATTTTCAAATTTCAAAAGAGACCTTTTGTAGCTTTCTTAAGCTTATTTGAACTTGCATGATTTATTAGACTCTTGATGATCTTCAAAATGCATAGTATGTGTTTCTTGCTTCATGGTCTATATATATATAATGTCTCTTACTACTATGCTCTTTTGCAAGATATTTCGTTATTGATGATTGAGACATGTTTTTACACTTGGGCTATTTTCATTCTTGATTATATAAGCGATGCCGTTAATGAGTTTGTTAAGTTGTGTAGATGAGAAATGAAGTACTCCAAATATTGGTTACCTCAAAATATTTGGATGTATATGTTCTATTGTGAACACCTTAGACAAATTGGATGCCCTATGATGATAGTAATGAAGTAGACAAAAAGGGTATTCCGGAACACACTCGATGACCAAGGCAACATTGGTCTAACTAAGGCGAGGTTAGTAGCTCAAAGGTATTTTCAAGAAGAAGGTAATTGATTTTGATGTAACATTTGCACTCATAGCACACTTAGTAGCTATTTGCACTTTACTTGCCCATTCTTGTTTTAAGAAAATTTCAAGCTTTACAAAATGGGTGTTTAATCCAATTTTCTCGACGGTTTTATTCTAGAAGAAGTCTATGTAAAACAACCTCCGGGGTTTAAAATTTTTTCTAGGCCAAATGTTTTTTATAAAAGGCCTTGTACGGTTGATAGACTTAGCTATTTTTGCTAAATGATTTTACAAGAGGTAAAGTTGATACTACTCTCTTTGTTTTTGAAAAAGGGCAAGATTGTTTTACTTGTGCATATTTATGAGAATATTTTTGGTACTACTAATGAATATTTGTCAAAGACATTTTTCCAAGTTAATGCAAGGTGTACTTGAAATAAGCATGATGGGGGAGCTCAATTTCTTGCTTGGACTTCAAATCATTCAATGCCACGTAGATGGTTACATTTCAAAAGAACTCTGGAAGGAGTTAGGCATTGAAGAAGGAAGAATCATCTCAACCTCTATGGCTACCAATGAAGAGATTGACAAAGGTTGAGAAAGGCATGTCGGTTGACAAAAAAAATTCGAGGTATGTTTTCTTGTATTATTTCTATAGACTCGACATTCCATATGCCTTATGTCTATATGCTCGACTTCAAAAATTATCCCAACGAATCTCATTAAAGTGCCGTTAAAAGAAATTTTCAAATATTTATAAGGCACTTCTTCTTATGATTTGTTCATCCAAAGCTTTTAAAACGTTCTTATTTTTTTTGGGATAACAAGTCCGTGAAAATTATTCAAAATATAGTTCGTCATCATCGAACTAAATATATTGAGATTCGATGTTTTTTTAAAAGGGATTGAGTTTTTAACAAAAACTTGAGATGTGTTTAATTCTGTCTCAAGGATAACTCGCGGACTTTTTAATCGCCCACCGCCGAGTATTTTACTTCATTTCGAGCTTGATCATGACATAATGTATATTGAATGAGGTCTACGTTTGCATTTTGCACGTTTTTAAAACCTAGGGGCGAAAAATCGGATTTTTGGATCAAACTTCGGATTTTTCAAACAGAACCAAAATAGTGGGCTGCCAGGGCAGGGGCTGACCGGTCGCCTACCAGCTCGACCGGTCGCCCATACCCTGGATCGGTCGCCCTTGGTGATAATTCAGTTAAAATGAGTTCTGTTTCCAGACTTAGCCATTTTGGCGTCTTTCTTCTCTATTTCGTCCCCTTTGCAATTTTCACACACGATTCACTTTAAATGAGGTTTGATGCATGAATTATATATTTTGGGGACTACCTAGCTCGGTTATCATCATTGATGCTCGTCTTTACCGATCGAATGGTAAGAATTTCACTCTCTTTAGCTCAATTGGGTTGAACCCTTGAGTTTGTGGCTTATATGCATGTTTCTTGATGCAATTCATATATTTTTTTGATGAGCTTATTGATTGTTGATGAATGATATTTATTAAATTGAATTTGGTGATGAAAAACTTGGCTTAATTTGAGTTACAAGGGCTATATATATCTTTCTCAATTTTTGACGCCCGCCAAGTGTTCGATAAAACGTTTCAATGAAAAATTCATCACCTACATGATTCTCTCGATTTCAAAAGTCTTATACATTTATAGAGATCATGTTTTGCTTATCAAATGAGTTTTCATAAACCTCTACTGTTGGGAAATTTATTGTTTAGATTTTGATGAATGCCATGTAAAACTTAGAATAAGAAGTTGGCACCCCATTTTTGTTGTAAACTGCATTGTAATAAATAGGGCTGGTCAAGCTGAGTTAAGTCAGCTATGCCCAAACATGCAAGAAGACAACTGGAGACTAGTAGGAAGACTCACGCGAGACAATTTGAGTTTGGCAAAAGAAGAGAAGATGGGAACTCGATCAAGGTGCAAAATGAGATGCACGGTGAGTAAAGATCATCAAGTCAACTCAAGATAGTCAAGTCTCTAGTTGAAGTAATGAAGAGTCATTTAATGATTGGAAGTCGACTCTAAGTCACCTGGGAAAGCAAGGAAATGCAATCAAGTCGAGATAATCGAAAGAGATCCGTTGCACGTAAATCAAGAGAATTACTTAAACAAGTAATATCTCCATGCTACCTTTCTCGAGTGCTCGATCCGAGAAGCGTGCAAGTCGGAATAAACCAATGGGAAGCACTACACCGTGTCGATTGCTCAAAAGTCAAGAATAATTCATACGAGGAAGTGGCAATTCCAAGGACTGCAACAAGACAAGCCAACGACCACAAGTGACTTTCAAAAATAAGCCTACCTCTTCAACGGGCAAATTTTTGAAAGATCACTATAAAAGGCTGAGGGATGACTCTGAAGATATAATTGATTACCTGAACCAAAAACATTCAAGCTAATATCTGAACTGTAATCAAAATATTCTCAAAATCATTCAAGTTTAATCCTCAAGCCTACACTACGAAGAAAATCAATCCAACACTCACATGTGAAGGAAAGATAGCTTCAATCAGTTGAAGAGGAAACTTTAGAAGAAAAGGGGTCTACACTCCACGAAGGATTGTAGCAAGGTTCAAGGTCGAACCAGTCTCGAGTTTTTGGAGGGCTTCGTGATCAAATCCTAAGAGCTTGAGCAAGTGAGTTGTAGTAGCAAGGCAACTGCCCTGTGAAGAAGCTGAGTCGGACAAGAAGCCAGCTGAGTAACCAAGGCATCTCCGGATCGAGTCCCAAAGGATCAAGTCACCAGTGATCAATACTTGTATATGGATTTACCACTCGTATATCTTGATCAATACTTAGTGGATTCCTCCAGAGTTGGAGAAGAGAGGAGTAGAAAAATTACCCCATCTTCGAACCTCTATAAAAACGTATCGTGTCATTTACATTTCAAAGACTTTAATTCCTCGCATCTTATTTGTTTAATTCTACCGACATATTTGCTATCCAACTGATAAGCTCTAAGTACTAAAACCCAAGATTAAATCATAACTAAACCAAACTTAAGGGTGTTAAGTCTTCCGCGAAAAACAAACCACAGTTGAGCTAATTCGGTCTTAACAATCGAGTTATTCTATCAACAAATCGATCAGTCATGTGAGTGACTAACTCTACCGATTAACTAAATTGGTTGTCCACCAAGGACACAAACAGATAGTGTCAACTCTGAATTTTATAAAAGGACCAAAAGAGAAAAGTTGGTAAGGTTTATTCAACCCCCTTCTAAACCTTACACTCACACCCCCTTGGGACCTACAAGTGGTATCGAGCGGTTGGTTCATTGAGCCTTCCGCACCAGTTCTTGAACTAGATCTCCAAACTTTTCAAAGTCTGTTTTAGTACTTAAGTTTTCAAAACTCCTTTTATCATTAAAAGTTATTATCATGGAAGCAAATTTGACACGCATCCCTATGTTCACAATTGAAGAATTTGATGATTGGAAAATTCGTATGCGAGGCTCATCTATCAAAGATTACATGATGAGATGTGGATAGTGATAGAGGATGGGCCACGCAAATCTTAAAAGTGAACACACATGTAAGAAGAGCTACAAAGAAGGTGAAGAGGATGTTGCCCTAGACCAAATATGGTTGAAAAACCAAGAACCGAATGGACAAATGATGACAGAAAAAGATACAACCTGGACAATGTAGCCAAGGACATCCTTTACAAAACCTTGAACAAAGCCATGTTCAATAAAGTCAAATCATGCAAAACGGCTAAAGAAATGGGGACAAGCTAACATTGATTTGTGAAGGCTCGAAAGCAAATCAAGGAAAATAAATTATCGGTGGCGTACAAAAATTTGAGAATTTCAAAATGATCGCAGGAGAGAACCTGGATCAATCGGATGCTCGGTTCACATAAATCACCAACGATCTATCTCGCACTTGGAAAGGAATATACACGAAATGTGTATGAAGATCCTAAAAAGTCTCCCGGTTGAATGGGAAATGAAGGTTATGGCACCGAGACATTCCATGGACCTATCGAAGACCTCCAACCATGAACTATTCTCGGATCTCAAAGCCTACGAATTTGAGCCGAGAAGAAAAGATCGAGGAAGAGACAGTTGTACCCAAAACAATTTTGCTCTTAATTGTTAAGGATGGAAAGAGAGCCGAGGTCAAAGAAGTCATTGATCCGGAAGAAATAGCCCGATGGTTAAAAGGTTCAACAAGTTCTTCAATAAGAACTACAAGAGAGGCAAGGGCGAATCTTCCGGAAGAAGACACTCATCTCCTCCAAGTCAAGGGAAGATAGGCCAACCAAGAGAACAAATCATCAAAAAGTCAATATCAAAGGGTGACAATCCAAGAATGGAAAGAGCTGATCAAAAGGTTGAATATCTATCTTTGAACCGTAGGCAACCAGGTCACTATGCCATTGATTGTCCATATCCTGTAGTCAACAAATACAGAATGGAGAAGAAATAAAGGTCTTCGAGAGAAAGAAAGAAAAGAAAAGAAAAAGGCAATGTTGGCTGCAGAGATCACTATTTGAGACAAACAAGTCAAGAGAGACAAACCGATTCGAGAGCAAAGTGAAGCCGACTACACAAGTGACTCGAAGAAGAAGCCCTGATCTGTTTGATGGCCAAGGAACAAGATCAACCTGACCAAGAAGATGAGGTACATTCTAACTCATCAAACTCGGTTCTAGTGATAGTGACTGACACACACACTTCATCACCCACTCGATCTTTATGATTCATTAGGCAAAATGATGAAAGATTTTGAACACATTAAATCCTCACACACACTACTAAATGAGAAAAACATCCTACTCAAGAGCCAAAACTCACAAATTGACTAAGGAGTTGAGTACTCTAAGTCAAATAGCTGATGAGAATAAATGTTTAAAGGTTGAAAATGCCAAGCTAATAGCAGAAATAGTTGCCATAGAAAAGAGGGAGAATGACCTCAAAAATGTGATTGCCTCATTCACTAAGGCATCTAAATCATTGGATGATCTTATTATGAGTCAAAGAGAATGTGGAGACAAGACAGGCTTAGGATTTAATTCCTCTGTGCTATGTCAAACTCCAAAAGTAATTTTGGAAAAAGGATCTTCAAGCAATGAAGAGTCTCAAAAATCCAAAACTCCAAATGGTGCACACACATTCACTCCAAAGCACAATTACAAGCAAACCGCTGGCCTTGGTTATAAAGGAAAAGGAAAACACCGGTTGGAGTGCGTTGAGAGGACAAGCGAGAAGAAATTCACCAAGTTCCTCAAAAACTCCAAACAGAATTACTATGTAAAGAAAAAACAGAGCTACCAAAAACCCCAAAAGTTCTATAAAAGAAACACATATGATGGGAATGGTAGAAAATATCCAAGCCAAGCTGATTGGAACGATGTGAACTATCAACATAGACTTATGGAATATAAGCCCAAATGGCAAAGGCCTAGAACTCCGCAAAGGCCATTCCAAAAGTATAAGAGCTTTCATCAAAGACACATATGCACCTAGGCACTACACTCGAGACACCACAATTACCCAAAGAAGGCAATTGCTAAAACACATATACAGGCATACGACAAAAGAGACAATTGTATGAACCTAGAATCCCCAAGCAATTTGCCAAAATTAATTATGATTATGGCATGAAAGATGGCAACCCCTTAGAGCCGGATCATTTGGCTATAGCTGGTTGGATCATCTTACAATACTAACCCCTCGGACCCGCACAAGTATGGGTACCTAAAACTTAATTTCCTTGATTGCGGGTTCAAGGAACAAATGAGTGCCAAGGAACCTGGTACATGGATAGTGGTCATTCCGGACATATGACAGAAACAAGAAAAATCTGTCAAAATTCAAGGAAGTTAAAGGAGCAAAAGTCATATTTGGAGGAAATGAAGCTCCGGGTGAAATAAGAGGCATTGGATCCATCAAGAAGAATGCAGTTAGAAATCACAGATGTTGCATATGTTGAAGGACTCAACTTCAACTTGCTAAGCATCGACCAACTCGTGACAAGGGCTATAATGTTGGATTTAACATGGGTATATGCCAAATCAAGGATATTGAATCAAATGAAGTTGTGTTGCAAGGATGCGGACAAAAGAACATGTATGTAGTAGATTGGTCAACCGCAACACCCAAAGACTCTGTCTATTAGCAAAGAGCACAAAATTGAATCAAGTTGGCTATGGCGAGAAAAAAGCCGAGTCACCCGAATTTCAAAACACTTAACAAGCTTGCCGATAATCTTGTGGAAGGTCTTCCGGACTCAAGATATACAAGAAGGAAAGTATATGTGACGCATGCGAGAAGGAAAAACAGATCAAATCATCATTCAAAGAAAAGACATGCCCATCTTCAACAAGGATATTGCACTGCTACATATGGATCTATTTGGTCCATTGAACCAACTAGCATAAGTGGGAAGAAATATACCTTGGTGGTAGTAGATGACTACTCAAGATATACATGGACAATATTCATGTGTAAGAAGAAAGAAACTCTACAAAAACTACCACAAATGATGAAGAGGATTCAAAATGAGAAGAGCCAAACCATTATCGAAATAAGATCGATTAGAGGAACCGAGTTTGTCAATGGTATAATGACTCAATATTGTATTAAAAATGACATTGGTCATGAATTATCTGCATAAGGACTCCACAATGAGAATGGAGTTGCGAGAAAGAAGGAATAGAACACTCAAAGAAGCAACAAGGACCATGTTAGGTCAAGCGGGGTTACCAAAGAGATTTTGGGTCAAGCAATCAACACAACTTGCTACACTCAAAAACAGATGTATGATAAAGAGACAAATGACAAAGACTCCTATGAGATTTGGACAGGAGAAAAACCAAATGTTGCATATTTTAGAATATTTGGATGTAAATGCTTCATCCATAACAATGGCAAAGACAATCTAAAGGCTTTCGATGCTAAAGTCGATGAAGATATCTTCTTGGGATACTCAAATTAAAGCAAAGCCTCAGAGTACTCAACAAAAGGACTATGGTTGCGGAGAATCCATTCATGTGGTATTCGATGAGCCAAATGTAAATGGAGAAGACATTGAAGAGTCACCGATAAGTGAATCATCCAACCATACGAAAAGTCCCTATCTTTGAAGTCAAGTGGAATTATAAACTCGGATGAAGATGAGATAGCCGAGTCTCATAAAATCTTTGGAAAATTTGCAGCTAAGTGATTGCGAGAGAGTTGATCAAAGCAACACAACAAGCTAGACGATCAATCCACTAACTTACTTCAACTTGATGTAAGATGGTGAAAGACCATCCACGTAACTTGTCATTGGAAATATAAGAGAAGGTATCAAAACAAGATCCGAACTCAACAAGAAGCTATTTTCACATGCTTTATCTCACAAATAGAGCCTAAAGATGTGTTACAAGCATTGGATGACACACATTGATTCAAGCTATGCAAGAAGAGTCAATCGGTTTGAAAGAAATAAAGTATGGGAATTAGTTCAAAGACCCACCCATCAAAATGTTATTGGTACTAAATGGGTGTTCGAAACAAGATGAACGAGGAGGGTTACGTGGTAAGAAACAAAGCAAGACTAGTAGCCAAAGGATATTGCCAAGAAGAAGGAATAGATTTTGATGAAACATTTGCTCTGTAGCAAGATTGGAAGCTATAAAGATGTTTCTTGCCTATGCACTCACAAGAATTTTATTGTATATCGATGGATGTAAAAAGTGCATTTCTAAATGGTTTATTGGAAGAAGAAGTGTATGTTGAACAACCTCCAGGGATTTGAGCGAGAAGACTCTTGGAGATAAGGTATACAAACTCAAGAAAGCTCTGTATGGATTGAAACAGGCACCCGAGCATGGTATGATACTTTGTCACAATTCCTAATCGAGAATGGATTCACAAAAGGAAAAGTAGATAGAACACTTTTCGAATTCAAGACAAGAAGAAAGCATACTTGCTTGTTCAAATATATGTGGATGACATCATTTTTGGATCCACAAACAAAGAGCTATGTGAAAAATTTTCAAACCTCATGCAAAGCAAATTTGAAATGAGCATGATGGGAGAGTCGACATTCTTCCATGGACTCCAAGTAAAACAAATGAAGGATGGAACCTTCATAAGTCAAACAAAATACACCAGAGATTTAATGAAGAAATTTAGTATGGAGGAGAAGTCTTCTACGTGAAAATACCAATGAATACATCATCAAAATGGACATGGATGCGGATGGCAAGCCCGTAGATCAAACATGATACTGAGCACTTATTGGATCATTGCTTTATCTCACAAGCAAGCGGGCCGACATCACCTTTCTTTGTAGGTGTATGTGCGAGATTTCAATCGCTCCAAAAGAGAGCCATATGACTCAACTAAGATGATCTTGAGATATTTGAAAGGAAGCCAAGAAGTTGGCTTATGGTATCCAAAGGAAGGTGGATTCAAGCTAATTGGCTATTCGGACTCGACTATCTTTGGATGCGAGTTGACGGAAGAGCACTTCGCACATGTCAAATGCTTGGAAATAGGCTAATTTCTGGTTTAGCAAAAAGCAAAATTCAATAGCCACCTCTACAAATGGGCGAGAATACATAGTCTGGGGCAAACAATGCCCAAATCCTATGGATGAGGCGAAAGAATCGAGAGACTATGAAGTTGAAGAAAAGGAAATTCCAATCATGTGTGATAACACAAGTGCAATTGCAATCACTCGAAATCATGTGTTGCACTCAAGAACAAAGCATATCGATGTCGGATATTACTTCATAAGAGATCATGTTGAAAAGAAGGACATCACCTTGGAATATATCTCAACCGATAAATAGTTGGTGACATATTCACAAAACCATTATGTGAGTCAAGATTTGAAGAACTCAAGCATGAGTTAGGGTTAATTGAGCTGAAATTGCACACTCGAAGACTCAAAGAAAAGAAATGAAACACAAAAAGAGAAAAAGATCAATTCTCAAAATCGGCTAAATGAATCGACCATGTCGGAAGAAACTGATATCTTGAATTAGTTGACAAATGAGTCACCGAGAGAACGTGACGACTGAAGGGTTAAATCGGCTAAGGGATAAGTTTGAGTCATTTATGAGCAAAGTGACAAAAACGCAATCGTTTTTACTAAGCGGGAATGTTTTTAAGAATGACGTCGATAATGATGATGTGTACAGCAAAAAAAGTCGCATACCAAGCTTATGATTGGATATAAATGTTGCCGAATTAAATTCGAGACATTAAATGCTAATCGGCGTGCAAAATCTAAGCCGTTGATTTTGATCACATTTCAAAAACCACCCGCACGCCCTTTCGTAAACCATACTTAAACCATTTTCGCCTCTGTTTTCTCTCACATATTACCAAAACGTTTCATTTCTATCTCGGAAGGAAAGGCAAAACTCTCTCAAAACCCTATCAATATTCAAATCAACTTCTAAGTTTCTTTTCGTGAAATACTTTGAAAAATGGCATCAACTTATGATTTCGTCAAGCTAGGAAGCAAATCCACACTGGGTCTCTTGTGGATTTCGAGGAATGGTCAAACAGGTCCGATGACGCCCTCATAAAGAAAATCGCTGAAAAGCTCGAAACGTCCGGCCGAAACCATTTCGACGATGGAGTTCTCGATGACCTATGTGGAAGAGGTCGCATTCTTCTACGTGAACGCCGAGATTCACGATGAGGGGATCAAATCCTTTGTTCACGCGGGAAGAGTTCATCATCTCTCGCCAAGGATCTGCGCAACACGCTCACTACCGGCGGAAGGAGCACCGAAATCAATGAAGGCGACGTAGACTTGGTTTTACTTGGAAGGAAGTAGCCAAGACCGACTATGCTAAAAAGATAGTCTACACAACCAAAAAGGGGCTGCCAAGGAGACTACCACAAATCAAATGTTGGACATAGTTGCCAAATGCATATACATCAAATTTGGCGAAAAGCAAACTTTGACCAAATCTACGTTTATCCTTCAAGGAGCAAAACCATCGTAATGGCCGCGATCATTGAAGAAAAGCAAAAGAGTCCCTCTTCGACAAAAGGCGTTCCATGCTGAGTTTGTCTAAACCTCTCGCGGCAAAGAGAGCTCTGCGCCAAGAGAGTAGGAACAAATCCTTCAAGGAGAATGGTGCATTTGGAGGATCCTCGGATATGGCCTGTGATTGGCCGGTCTCTGATGGAGGTGAAAGGAGTCCTCTTCGACATGGAAAGGCGTTCCATGTAAACAAGAACAGGATGTTCGAGATCAAACCTCTCCTGCGCGCACTGAGAAGAGAGCTCACGCCAAGAGAGGCGATACAAGTGAGGGGAATCACCGACCACTGAAGATACAATCTGTTTCTCTCCACCAAAGTAAAAGTCGCCACGACAACAATCCAGAGCTAAGAGAATCGCGCCCTACTGAAGAAAAAAAAAAATTCCCCCTGCGCAATCGCAGTGATGATCCTTTTTATCCGCCATCAAAAGTCGCTGCCCGGAATAGCGAGAAGGAATCTCAAATACCTTCTCCTCGTCAAAAAGAGAGAGAACCGATAAGCGCCAAGACGGCTGCTCCTCGAAGAAAAACACCAAAGACGCCCCGCCGCCAGACTCGAAGACACTCTCTCCGAACTGAAAATTCCTGCACGAACTAAGAGACGAAGAAGAATCATCAAGCAATCCGAACTTAAAAAACTCGGAAGTCGCCACTCAAACAACAGACATCTTGGGAGAGAGCTCTGAGAGAAGTAGAGTCTCCGGATATTATTGATGAAACAAATGCAAGTCTCACTGCCAAAATCGATCACAAGGAGAGGCAAATCAAGACCCAGGAAAATACGTAGTTCGAACAACACGACACAAGAAGTAGGTGAGAAATCTAACTCGCTTGTTGTGAGAATCGTATCCCCCCGCACCCAGCGCAAATGATGACGCAACGAGACTTTCGAGGCGAAGTGGAGAAAGTACAATAGAGCACCAAAGCTTGCTACCTTCTATCCCCGAGAATGAGGGACAACAAGAAGAAGCTGAAAGAGATGATGATGTGATGATCCTATCCCCACTTTATCCAGACATCCAAAATCGTCTGCGAGAGTGGAGGAAGTGGAAATTGAGTCGATCCAGGGAATATTTCCAACGGCTCCGAGTTTATCGAAGAGGAAGAGGAACTCCGATGAACTTTCTTGGAGTGACCACCGTGTCCAAGCATTGGATGAAGAAAACTGCGCATGATATCTTGATCTTCAAGGACAAGGAGAAGGAGAGACAGTGAGAGGAAGCCGAGGCACGTGAGAAGGCCAAAGATCCAACCCCTATCACCGCACTCGGCAACACACACATCATCTCCTCGACGCGTCTTATCGAGATAGTGATGACGACCGGACCATCGTTCTTTGCCCATCGAAGAGTTGCAAATGCATTTTGACGCCAGCAATGCACGAATCCAGAATTCTTCATGAGAAAAGAATGATGGAGGGACCAGGAGAGAGTCCAAAAAACAACCACCGAGTTGGACCCAATGGGAGTGGTGGCAAAGATATTGCCACAATTGTTTTTAACATTGCCACCACTTCCCCACTCACTCGGAAAGAAGGAATTAAAGGAATGGCGATGAAAAAAAACGGGTTAGTAGGGACCCCAACGTCGAGCCAACCCCTAATGAAGGTGTCTTACCACCGCCCCAATGCGGCTGAACACTCGAAGAAAAAATTGAAAAAGAAAGAGAAAGTTTGGAGACGAGTGACCCCATTCCAAGTCACTCACATCGGGTGCGCACCGAGGGGAAACTCCTCCACCGCAAACAAAACGGAGGCATTCCATGAGCAGGTCGGAGGTCATCATGTATGACTCCACAACGAATCTAGGAGGCGAAGTGGAGAAAGTACAAACACAAAATACACAAGAATGTTGCCATCAACGAAGCTCAATGCCGAGTGACGTATTGAGAAATAAAAGACAAACACCGAGGTGCCAAAGAAGAGATGAAGCACCCTTAATGATGTTGATGATGCGATGAGAAGAGAATAGGAGTCACGGCATTCTTGGGAGTTAACACTGGCGATGAAAGTGCAATCCATGGGGTTGAGACTCCAATGGATGCCACCACGAAAGACCCTTTGACACCCATTTTGAACAAGAACACGATCAATAAAAAGGGAGGTCCAAGCCTCGAATCTGCGTTGAGACTTTTGAATATTTTAAGGAGGTAATGAAGGCCAACGGGGAGGTTGAGACTTCCTTAGAATAGGAAGGTAAAGTAAGAACATACTAAAGTCAAAATTATCTATTTTTTGCGTAGACATAAATGTTTGCTTTGATACACCTTGTAGAGAACATCCCTCCTGCTATCATTGATCCATCTCGAAAGGAGATTAGCGCACTTCACGACTCCCGGGATAATCTTGATGTAACCTTTCTAGGATCGGAAGAAGAAGACGATGAAGCCGAGTCATCCTCAAGATAGTCAAGATCGATCCAAAAGACTCATTTAATGACGAGGATGTTCCAACCACGAGCAAGTCGACCTCAAGACTACTCGTCAAACTTTCAACTTTGATGATGAGCCACCCATGGAAGTCTCATCATCGTCCGAATGACGCTTCGACAAGCCGAGGACCGAAAAAATAAGCTATCTCAATTGAAGAAACCAAAGGTCGACCGATATAATTTGATTAGACCAAAACATTCAAGCTAATATCTGGAGTAATCAAAATATTCTCAAAATCATTCAAGTTTAATCCGAGGCTCGGAAAAATCAATCCAAGACTCACCTCGCGGGTCAACTTCAATCACAACAAACCCTAGAAGCAACAGTCCACTCACGAAGCGTAGGCTCCCCCAAGTTCGTGATCAAATCCTAAGAGCTGAGCAAGTGAGCTGTAGTAGCAAGCGCAAGTTCGGCTCCACAGAACTTCACGCGCACCACTCATCATTGAACAAATCCCGAAGAATGCCCTTGATGATTCCTTTGTATTCTTGCATCTTTAATTCCTCGCATCTTATTTGTTTAATTCGACATATTTGCTATCCAACCGATAAGCTCTAAGTACTAAAACCCAAGATTAAATCATAACTAAACCAAACTTAAGGGTGTTAAGTCTTCCAATCAGAAACAAACCACAATTGAGCTAATTCATCTTAACAAACTTGAGTTATTCTATCAATAGCTCAAATACGTCCGAGTCTGAGTGACTAACTCTACTGATTAAATAAATTGGTTGTCCACCAAGGACACAGTTGTATAGTGTCAACTCTGAATTTTATAAAAGGACCAAAAGAGAAAAGTTGGTAAGGTTTATTCAACCCCCCCTTCTAAACCTTATACTCACACCCCTTGGGACCTACATCTACAAGTCGTATGATTCGACTTTTCCCTCCTATTTGGTTTATAAGCTTCAATGTTCAAATAGCTCGATACATCGGTTTAGTTGCGCACTTTGATATGAATATATGATGTATTTATCGTGCTAACATTCTTTTTGATGATTCCAAAGGGGGAGAAACAGGTTATAAGCTCTTTAGCTCAAAGAAGCTAAGAAAAGAAGCTAAGATAAGCTTAACGAAAAGAAGCTATAAGCTTTAGCTTTTAAAAGCCATAAGTTGTGGATCATATTTATGTCCACTTGTTGTATTATGGTTATGTATAATTCTTAGTCCATTGGTTGTAGTATTGTATTATGGTTATGTATAATTCTTAGTCCATTGGTTGTAGTATGGACGTATTTATGTTTCTAATGATTTCTCTTTGACAGGGGGAGCTTTTAAGTTATTGATACTTAAGCTCAATATTGAAAAGCTAAGATTTTAGCTTATATATAACTCTTGTTGTCCATATTGATAGGGGGAGCATTTGTAATATATGTTTGAATCTCTCTACTCCCATCCTTGTGTTTTTGCACGGAATGTTGTCGCTCACAATGGATAGTTCTCTTTAACCGGTAAAATTGTTTTGTTTTTAAAATCGATCTCGTTAAAATTGTTTTGGTTTGTAATCATCAAAAATGGGGAGATTGTTTGATAAATGGTTTTATCATGATTTTGATGATTTTGTTTTTATACCAAAACAATGGCTTTATAGGTTGTCCAAATACTCCTAAATGATTTAAAATGGTTTTAATATTTTCCGGAGTATTTCCTCAAGTTTATTTTCGATAATATTGGACAAACACTTTTAATGATTTTATGTCAATGATTTATTTCATTGAAACTATGTTTTTAAATGTTGTCCTAATACTCCCGATTGGTCTAAAATGTTTTTACGAATTTTTTGGAGTATTTATTGGAATTTATATCGGACAACACTTTTTGTATTAATGTATTATTTCATCAAAACTATATTTCTAATGTTGTCCTAAATACTCCCGATCGGTTTAAAATATTTTTACGAATTTTTTGGAGTATTTCTTGAGGTTTATTTTTGACAAAAATCGGACAACACTTCATTTAGGAGGTCGACCGGTCGACCAAAAGAGGCGACCGGTACCTGGGAACACATTTCAGAAACAGAACTCGCGAAACCTCAAAAAATGGTCAGGGTGACCGGTCACCGTGGTGGGCGACCGGTCGACCACCCCCTGGACCGGTCTCCCCGTTGTAATTTTGCTGCGTTCTTTTCAAATCTTATTTCTCACGACCGGTCGCCCTTTAAGTTTGACAAAGAAAATTCTAACCGTTGTCAACGATGCTTTTTCCTTAAATTGTGGAATTGATTTCTAACAGCTATAATCTTGATTTTAATTACAATTTTTTTTTTGTAGAAATCAGATTCCAAGAGGAGCCTATCAAGTATCAATCATCTCCTATAAATAGAGGAAGATTTGAAGCACAACAATAAGAGAGAAAACTACAACACAACAAGATACACTCAAGAATACACTTGTTCTTACATTGTCTTATTTCTTGTTGTAATTTGCCTAGCTATTCACTTTCACATCCTTGAGGTCTAGGCTTTTCTTGATTACACTTGCACTCTATTGTATTATCAATTATCGAGTTGTAATCTTGAATTTGGGTAATCATTCAACACAAGATATCCTTGTGAGTGTTCTTGTGGTAAGAACACACTTGGGTGATCTAGGTGTTAGGTGTAAGAAGATTGTGGTAATCTTCTTGTTGAGGTGTTGAAGAATTTGGTATTCTTCAAGGTTGAAGATTGTGGTAATCTTCACAAGGTGCCATTTGTGATTGTGGTAATCTTCAAGAAGAGATTGTGGTAATCTCAAAGGTGGTGTTGAAGAAGAGTGTGGTGCTCTTCAAGGTGTTGTTGTAAGTTGAATTTGTATTAATTTTGGTAATTAATAATTTTTTTTTCTTTTTGAAATCCATCCCGGATATACTGGGGTGGTAGTAGATTAGGCCCTAGGTGGGTTGAACTACTATAAATCGACGCGTGTTGTTTACATTCCGCGCCTTTATTATTGTGTTTGAGCATTTGGTTCGAAAAAGAGGGCGAAATCGAAAAGATGGAGATAATATATTCACCCCCCTCTAGATTATCGTAGCCGCTTGGACTTACAACTTGGGTGATCTAGGTGTTAGGTGTAAGAAGATTGTGGTAATCTTCTTGTTGAGGTGTTGAAGAATTTGGTATTCTTCAAGGTTGAAGATTGTGGTAATCTTCACAAGGTGCCGTTGGAGATTGTGGTAATCTTCAAGTGAGATTGTGGTAATCTCAAAGGTGGTGTTGAAGAAGAGTGTGGTGCTCTTCAAGGTGTTGTTGTAAGTTGGTGTTGTATTAATTTGTGGTAAATTAATAAAATCTTTTTTCTTTTTGAAATCCATCCCGGATATACTGGGGTGGTAGAGGATTAGGCACTAGGTGGGTTGAACCTCTATAAATCGACGTGTGTTGTTTACATTCCGCACATTTATTATTGTGTTTGAGCATTTGGTTTGAAAAAGAGGGCGAAATCGAAAAGATGGAGATAATCTGTTCATCCCCCCTCTAGATTATCATAGCCGCTTGGACCTACAGTACCTACTAAAATTCATCTTAAAGTTTCTGCCTTATATTCCATTAATTACTGTCGAACAATTTCGTGTATATTATAGTTACATTTTATGTATGTGAAATACATATTGCATTATATTTAAACACTTACCTATTCATATTCTACTTGCTTATGTAGCATATTAGATTAGCGTAGTGTTTATAGAATTGAAAACTTTCTGAAACCTGCTTTGAAAATAAATTATTTATTTTATGCTTTTGTCTTATATATGTAGAGGAGCCTAGATTCGAAGAAATTCTCGGTAGACCCAACAAAGGAGTTTTCCGATTTTGTAAAAAGGTCTATTCCATATTAGAAATTAAGGTGAGATTTTTGCAATTCTCGCACTTTTTTTGCTCTTTGCTGGAAAGACATGAAAATCTGTGAATGTTCGTGTTTCTCTGGCTATTGAAACTTTGCACAGTAATCTTTTAAAGATTTGATGTTATTTAATTTGTGTATGAGCTTGCGGCTTTTTCTTTGGTTATTGAAACTATATACCGATTTGATGTTCCTAAATATGGGTTTTTCTCTAATTATTGAGACTATATAAGACTCTTAATTCTTCACTTTCGGAAGCATGGTAAATTCGCGAGTCCACGCAAGTGTGTTTTCTTTGTTCCTTTTGTTTTTTAGATTTATTTAAAAATAAAAATATATGCATTCAAGTATATATGGAGTTCATGTTGTCTCCATATGTATACTAGATGAGCTTTTTCTTTAATATGAGCAATTCCATTAGTGGCAAGGGATCATTCATTCTAGAAAAGATTTATTCTCTTTATAAATAATAAGGTGAAACCAGTTAAAAAATTTCCTTTCTAATATCCGCCTAATAATTCTCTTCAAGATACTTTTATATTTAATCTATTCTATGGGACTATCAGTTTATATGTGTGGGGGGGGGATGTCTTGTATGTGTGTGTATGACATGCTATTGGATTTTGAGAAAATGTTGATAGATATT
This sequence comes from Rehmannia glutinosa, assembly GCA_016081115.2. Classification (NCBI taxonomy): domain Eukaryota; kingdom Viridiplantae; phylum Streptophyta; class Magnoliopsida; order Lamiales; family Orobanchaceae; genus Rehmannia; species Rehmannia glutinosa. The sequence continues at coordinate 9,754,332 of CM071935.1, forward strand.
TAGGGAGCATTACTCAGAAAAACAATAAAAAAAGGGGAAATAAAGCAAAAAGAAACGAAAAGGAATGAAAAAAGCAAAGAATAAATAAATGAAGTAATTTCGATGTCGTCTCCATAAAATAGTTTGGACGTTGAACTAAACGAATAACATGAGTAAACATCATGTTTTAGTACCTAAAACATAAAACATAAGGAAGTAGAATGTAAGTAATATTTCTGAGGGAAATGAACAAGAACACAATTTTTGTGGTATATCTTTACTATATCTCTATTGGTCGTACTTCAAAATGTCCTCACCTAAAACAGTTGCAATATTTCTAGAGTTAGATTTTTTTGTTGAACATGAATTTATTGGAAAGGTAATTGTTCAATTCTCAGTATGTCGAAGAATGGTATCCAAGTTGTTCATGTGGTCATGTAAGAAAAATTATATTTTTTACGACAAGAAGTTGCTGCTATTGAGAGCTTCCGGAATTTATTTGGTAGAGAAAAATTAGTGATTTCTATGGTTATAGTTTTTACTGGTGTCATGGCCTTAGCAAAAACAGTTGCAATATCTCTTCACTCGCGATGTGAAACGAGCTTGCCAAAGAGTTTGGCTCTGATACCACTTGTAAGTCCAAGCGGCTACGATAATCTAGAGGGGGGATGAATAGATTATCTCCATCTTTTCGATTTCGCCCTCTATTTGCAATCGAATGCTCAAACACAATGATAAAGGTGCGGAATGTAAACAACACACGTTGATTTAAAGAGGTTCAACCCACCTAGGGCCTAATCCTCTACCACCCCAGTATATCCGGGATGGATTTCGAAAAGAAAAAGAATTTTATTAATTACCAAAATTAATACAAATTCAACTTACAACACCTTGAAGAGCACCACACTCTTCTTCAACACCACCTTTGGAGATTACCACAATCTCCCTTTGAAGATTACCACAATCTTCCTTCAATGGCACCTTGTGAAGATTACCACAATCTTCAACCTTGAAGAATACCAAATTCTTCAACACCTCAATAAGAAGATCACCACAATCTTCTTCACATATCACCTAGATCATCCAAGTGTGTTGTTCACAAGGATATCTTGTGTTTGAATGATAACCAAAAATCAAGATTACAACTCAATAATGAATAATACAATTTGAGTGCAAGGTGTAATCAAGAATAGCCTAGACCTCAAGGATGTGAAAGTGATAAGCTAGGCAAATTTACAACAAGAATAATAACAATGAAAGACCAAGTATATGCTTGAAGTGTATCTTGTTGTGTTGTATCTCAATTGTTGTATTGGTTGCAACAAAACTTCCTCTATTTATAGGAGATGATTGATCAAGCATAGGCTCCTCTTGGGGATTGAAAATCTACAGAACAATACAATTAAAATCAAGAATATAGATGTTAGAAATCAATCCCACAATTTAAGGAAATGTGTCCATTGTCAAACGGTCATATTTTTGTCAATACATAGGGCGACGGTCGCATTTAAATAAGAGAAATAAGAACACTTTGAAAAATTCAACAGGCGGCCAGACCGGCCGACATAGGCTTCACCGGTCGACCCTCAACCGGTCCCCTCATCTATTTTGTTGGAAAAAATCAACTGTTTCAATGCCAAACATGCAGTACCGGTCGACCATCAGGCGACCGGCCGTCGACGCCAGGGTGACCGGTCGACCGCCTATTTTTCCTTTCCGTCTCATTTTCTGTTTCTAAAAACATCTTCAGTGCGGGTTGCCCTATAGGGCGTCCGATCGACCACGAGAGAAAATGTTGTCCAATTTTTGTCGAAAATAAAACTCAAGAAATACTCCAAAATTTAGTAAAAACATTTTAAACCGATCGAGAGTATTTAGACAACATTTAGGAACCTGTTATAGGAGTAAAAACTCATTGATATAAAATCAATAAAAGTGTTGTCCATTATTAACAAAAATAAACTTGAGGAAATACTCCGGAAAATATTAAAACCATTTTAAATCGTTTAGGAGTATTTGGACAACCTTCAAAAACATTGTTTTGGTGATAAAATAAAATCATCAAAATTAAGATAAAAACATGTATCAAACAATCTCCCCCTTTTTGATGATTACAAACCAAAACAATTTTTACACAAACTAAGAGAGCAATTTTAGAAATGATTTTCCGGAAAAAACTTTTGACCGTTTGGAAGCAACCAAAATTTCCAAAAATATTAAAGCAACCAAGTAGGGAGTAAATATTTTCAATAATAAGCACAAGCTCCCCCTATCAACAAGCACATCAAGAATAATGTAAAAGCAATTATCCATAAGCTAAAAGCTTTAGCTTTTACAATTTGTTCAAGAGCTTATAAGCTCCCCCTGTCACAAAACATCATTAAACAATAAGTCCATCAATCAACAATTGGACTAAAAACAAATCACAACTTATGGCTTTTATGAGCCATAGCTTATAGCTTTTATGACAAGCTTTTATTAGCTTCTTTGAGCTAATGAGCCAATATCCTGTTTTTCCCCCTTTGGAATCATCAAAAAGAATGTTAGGATGGTGGAAACACCATACAATAATATCAAAGCACGCCAAAGGGACGGTTTAAAAACCGTTTGAGCAATTAAAGCATAATAATCCAAGGAAAATGGGAGAATTGAAACATAAGAGATCCATAAGCTCATTAGTTTAGCTAAAAACATGATTTCAAAAAGATTTTAAGACATTTTGAAGCAAGAGAATCATGTAGAAGTTTGAAAGTTTCATTGCGACATTTCAACAAACACCTTGTGTGCGTGAAAAATAGAAGAGGTTGCATATAGTCCTTGTAAAGGTTTCAAGCCAAAAAAAAAAATTTACATATCATCAATCAACCTCATTCCAAAGCTCAAAAAGATCATATGCACCATATGCAACAATTTGTTCATCAAATAAGAAGCTCAAAGTAGATTCTCAAGGGTTCAACCCAATTGAGATAAGCTAAGAATGATCAAGGCATTACAAATGCCAAAAATTAGAGCATCCATCAAGTAATAAGTCATGCTTTAAACAATACATGTATCAAATGTCCCAACATAACCATCTAAGCATAAAGATCAAAGCATTAAGAGAAGCACTTTTACCATCAAGTACTTCATACCAATTATCAAACAATGCTTTAGAGTATTTTTACCATCAAATACTCCATCAAAGTCATGATCATCCACAAGTCATTATCAACTTGCAATTTTAACCCTTTTAAGAAAGACAAGCAAATATCATTAGTACAAATGAGTTTTACAAAAGTTTATCAAAATACAAAGCAACATTAATGAAAATGCTAGAAAGTAAAAGGGGTGGAGACATCATTCCTCATCCGAGGAGAAGCAAGATCCGGGAATAAAATCCTTGATAAATTTCTTCAATTTGCCGATAGACTTTTGCATTTTGGAGGTCTTTTGCTCCAAAGCCTCATATCTCGTCTCATGAAAAGCCCTCATCTCATCAAATTCGGCTTGAGTATACCTCCTAGCGGTTGAGCACCGGATTACCCTCCGGATTGCTCGGTTCGCCTCTTCCGCCAATCTTGCGGCCTCGGCATCATCAAAGTAGTCATTAGGATCGGGGACTCTTGACCTCTTCCTCTAGCCATTTTGGTTGGTCGGATGTCCATATTCTTGCGCATCGTGACCATTTGGGAGATATTATCAATGTCGAAGTCATTTTGAAATACTTCCGAGTTACACTCCGACGAAGGAAGTCCCGATTGAATAAGAAGTTTACAAATCCAATTTCCCATAACTAACTTCTTATTACCTTGAGTGATGGACTCGATTAGACATTGAATAAGTATGGCACCAAAGTTAAGTGGTTCCTCCTAGCAATCTTATACGTCAAAAAGTAATCCATGTTGCTAGGCATCTTTCCCGACTTACCACAAATGCAATATGCGACAATGACCGACAAAATACGATGCTCAAGTGTCATTGCCAACAAAGAGTACTTTGGCCATACTCCCAAATACGTCTTCACTTCTTTCATTGACACCCCCAACATTTCATCATTCCAAGTCCCACAAGAGAAATAATCCCAACCACCTTCTCTAACACGTAAAAACCGGCAAATATCATTGGGAGTCCATCTAAAATGTCGTCCCCTTATAAGTGAATTTACGGCTATAGGCTTCCTTTCAACATCATATTCGACCCACATATTGGCATAAAATAGTTGGATAATATCATCATCATACAACACATAAGCATGTTCCCATAAATACATCCAACTTTGCTCCTCAAAAAATCCTCTAATCGTAGGATACTCATTTGTAAATGAACTAAAACGACACATTTTAGTCCGAGCAATAGACTTTCCCCATTCCCGAGTCCTCATAATACCATTCCGCATATTTATTGATGAAATTAAGAACATTGTGGGAATTAGGGCTTGAGTAACAAAGGATTTTTACCTTTCGCCCAACGGCAATTTTGGAGCGAAATTGTTCCGCGTAGCTCGGTAATTTGGGCCCGAGAGAGAATGGGATTTTGAACATCATCACCTTCTTGAGCCACGTTTCGTTGAGCGGCTCGAATATCCCTTTGTTCGGCTTCCTCTTGCCGATTTCTTGACGAACCCTCTCCGCCCCTTCTACGCTTGGAGATGGGATTTCGACCGGTGGAATTCTTTGGGGGAGCCATATATGTAAGATTCTTGTGAAAATAAGAATATTAGCAACAAGAATCGTGAAAAATGATGAAGAATTGAAGATTTTGGAAGAAAGGGGGTGATATTCTCGTTGTTAAGGGTTTGAGAGAAATAGCTCGTCTGTTTTGAAATAAAGAACAGAACGATTTTAAGTTGTGATTTTGTATTGGGCGACCGATCGAGGTAGGGTGCGACCGGTCGAGGTGCAGGGCGACCGGTCGCCCCTTCTTTGACCGTCCCAGTGCAATTTTTCTTTTCCCAGAGTTTTCCAAAATTCGATTTTTCACCCCAAAAGTTTTAAAACTTTGCAAAAAGATAGTTTTGGATCAAGTCCAACAAATATGGGTTTCGGGAAAACATATAAACGATAAAATCGAGACTAAACACGTAGTGCTTTTTAAAAGAAAATATTTGGGCACTTAAGGGGTCAAAATGAAATATTTTGAAAGATATGTGCATAAGTATAATATCGAGTTTTAAGGTAAATACGATTGAACGTACCTCGATAGTTTAAGAAACTTGAAGACGTAATAGCCAATGAGCATGAGATATGTATCCTACACAATTCTTAAAACATATCTAGCACAAATCATAATGATAAAAGTGTAGACTAAGAGATATCACAAGTAAGCTCATGCCATAAAAATCCATAAAAGATGATAACACACTTTAGTCTACAAAAATGCACAAGAGTTTTAAAAACATCATATAAGGTCTTCTTTTTCAAAAAAAAAATTTAAAAAGCACAAGTATATATTGAAGACCTTAATTAAAAATAAATATTTGAAAACTCATTTTGCAATTAAGACACAAATAAAAGCATGCATAATAATAAAATGCATATTTAAATAGGGAGATACGGGTTACCAATTACGCCATTTCAATGGGTTGTGCCGTTCCCATTGTTGATGGTATCTTCCCCTTGAGAAGTCACTTTGTTGATGATGACTTCTTTGATTTCTCCATTTCCAAGGTTTGTTGCCTTCCCATTGTTGAAAGTCTTTTCTTCTTTGAAAATCATCTTGTTGATGATGTCTTTGCCATTTCCATGGATTGTGTTCTTCCCATTTTTGATTATATCCTCTTCTTGGAAATTGGCTTTGTTGAGAATAGTTTCTCCTTCTTTGATCAAATGAAACGGTCATTTGATGCCTTCTTGGTGGTATGAATTTTCTTCGATCATTATTTCGCCGGGTACCTAATATGACATTATTTTGTGGTACCCTCATGTGTTTGGGTCCTTTGGGATTAGTCTTGAGACTTTTAGGTCTCCAACAATAATTAGAGCTATTTCTAGCTCAACAAAAATTAGCCGTATGACCCTTTTTACCGCAATAAAAACATGTAATAATTCTAGGAGCATAATGACCAACATGCTTAGAGACTTGATTCTTTTTCATGTGATGGACACCCTTAGTCTTGTGATCAAGTTCTAGTTTCGAATTATCACAACAATCAATAATATCATCGGTACTCAAGTCGGATTTAGATAAATCCCTTTTCATGCAATTAATATCCTCAACGAGAGTACTATTTTCTTTTTCAAGGTTTCTAACCTTGTCAAGTGTGGTGGTGTGAGCACATGATAGTGATTCATAGTAAGTAAATAAACTATCCTTATTATTTTTCAAAACATTGAATTCCTTTTTCAAATTTTTGTATTTAACAAGTAAGCTTTGGAATTCATTTTGAAGTTCATCATAATCATTTTGCAAATCACTATAATCATTTTGAATGACAATATCATAGGAAGTAGAGGGTTTAAGACATACCTCATTTTCTTCATTGATGCCCATAAAACAATATTCTACTTCTTCATAGTTGGAAGTTGTAGAAGGCTTGTTCCTTAGATTTGAGCTTGTATGACCTTGAGAAGTAGATGCTTTTGTTTGATTCCTTTTATTTGCAAATACTCCATAGATGGCTTCTAATTTTTGCCATACTTCATATGCCGATTTTATTCCTACAATATGTTCATATACCAAATTAGTAAATGAACAATACAAAATATTGAGAGCTTTACCGTTTAAGGAGATGATTTTCTTCTCTTCATCATTGAGCTTTTTGAAGCTTTTTGAGGTGTGTGGTGTATCTTTCATTGGAATGGATTCTCCGTTTATGACGGTGTTCCAAATGTCGAACCCGCAACCTTGTAAGTAGCATTCCATTCTTTCTTTCCAAAAATTAAAATTTTTGGAATCAAATAGTGGTGGCTTGGTGGTGGAGGTGCCGGATAGATGAGCTTCGTTTGTAGCCGTCGATCGTTTCTCTTCACTCGCGATGTGAAACGAGCTTGCCGAAGAGTTTGGCTCTGATACCACTTGTAAGTCCAAGCGGCTACGATAATCTAGAGGGGGTGAATAGATTATCTCCATCTTTTCGATTTCACCCTCTATTTGCAATCGAATGCTCAAACACAATGATAAAGGTGCGGAATGTAAACAACACACGTTGATTTAAAGAGGTTCAACCCACCTAGGGCCTAATACTCTACCACCCCAGTATATCCGGGATGGATTTCGAAAAGAAAAAGAATTTTATTAATTACCAAAATTAATACAAATTCAACTTACAACACCTTGAAGAGCACCACACTCTTCTTCAACACCACCTTTGGAGATTACCACAATCTCCCTTTGGAGATTACCACAATCTTCCTTCAACGGCACCTTGTGAAGATTACCACAATCTTCAACCTTGAAGAATACCAAATTCTTCAACACCTCAATAAGAAGATCACCACAAACTTCTTCACCTATCACCTAGATCATCCAAGTGTGTTGTTCACAAGGATATCTTGTGTTTGAATGATAACCAAAAATCAAGATTACAACTCAATAATGAATAATACATTTGAGTGCAAGGTGTAATCAAGAATAGCCTAGACCTCAAGGATGTGAAAGTGATAAGCTAGACAAATTTACAACAAGAATAATAACAATGAAAGACCAAGTATATGCTTGAAGTGTATCTTGTTGTGTTGTATCTCAATTGTTGTATTGGTTGCTCCAAAACTTCCTTTATTTATAGGAGATGATTGATCAAGCATAGGCTCCTCTTGGGGATTGAAAATCTACAGAAAAATACAATTAAAATCAAGAATATAGATGTTAGAAATCAATCCCACAATTTAAGGAAATGTGTTTGTTGTCAAACGGTCATATTTTTGTCTTTGTCGATACATAGAAGCGACCGGTCGCATTTAAAATAAGAGAAATAAGAACACTTTGAAAATTTCAACAGGGCGACCGGTCGACATAGGCTTCGACCGGTCGACCCCTGTCTCAACCGGTCCCCCTCATCTATTTTGTTGGAAAAAATCAATCTGTTTTAATGCCAAACATGCAGGTACCGGTCGACCCCTGGGCGACCACATGCCTATTTTTCTTTCCGTCTCATTTTCTGTTTCTAAAAACATCTTCAGGTATGGGTTGCCCTATAGGGCGACCGGTCGACCACGAGACAGAAATGTTGTCCAATTTTTGTCGAAAATAAAACTCAAGAAATACTCCGAAAATTTAGTAAAAACATTTTAAACCGATCGAGAGTATTTAGACAACATTTAGGAACCTGTTATAGGAGTAAAAACTCATTGATATAAAATCAATAAAAGTGTTGTCCATTATTAACAAAAATAAACTTGAGGAAATACTCCGGAAAATATTAAAACCATTTTAAATCGTTTAGGAGTATTTGGACAACCTTTAAAAATATTGTTTTGGTGATAAAATAAAATCATCAAAATTAAGATAAAAACATATATCAAACAACATTTATAGGGGAATGTCATTTTTCATTCTTTAGCATTAATCCTTGGTTCCACAATGTCTTCACTATGTACCATAGTAACAATATTTATAATAAACTAAATTAAATTAAATAATATTAATAATTTTTAATTGCATTAGTAAATTCATATGGTTCACGTGCAACGCACGTGCACCTTACTAGTATTGTAAAACTCTCAAGCAAATGTCTTTTTATAAAATTATTTATCTTTTGTTGCTCTATTTATTTTTTACTATGTCACCTATTAGTATTTTTTTATTTAAATTTTATGATGAATTTTTAAAATGATATTGAAGTCTCTTTTATAATATTATTTTAATGAGGTTGAAAACATTGAAATTAAAATATAATATTTTATTATTTTATTTTTTATTAATAAAATTACCTTTCGTAATATTTATTAATTAATCAATTTAATTATTCTTATATGAATTAAGAGGACCCTAAATTTTTTCCCGCATCGGGTCCTTTAAAACATAGGAACGACCATGTTTAGGATAAAAGAAAAAAAGGTAACAATTGAAAAAATGCCTATCTGGTTTCCTATACGCAAATGCCCAAATTGATGGCACCTAGTCATGCTACCTTTTGAGTTGCTCGACGCCGCTGAAGTTGCGACAGTGGCTTTTGGGTTTTCAGTCTGAAAAGCTGGTTGTGTGGGACCATTGTAACGGGAAGGACTGTAATCGCGATGGTTAAAACGAACGACAGATGTGCGACAAGACTGGCGGGTTCTTGATGATTTTGCAGATGAGCGTTTCTGGGCGGCAGTTTCTGGTGATGCTGGTCATGGTGGGACTGGCCACCGATCGGGAGGCAGTTGGGTGGTCGGGGTTAGTAAGGTGAAACTAGGGTGGCTGTTGTGATTTGGTGTTGAGGAAATAAACCACTTCTAGGGTTTATATGGAGAAGATGGTGGTGTGGGCTTAAAGTTAAAATCCGAAAGAAATAATAAAAATTATAACTATTTTCAAAAAAAAAAATCTCACTATTTTTTTTTTAAAAAAGAAAGAGGGTTGGGCTTGGCCCATTTTGGCCCAGCCTTAAATCCGTCAGTGGTCTTATCAGTTTGGTTTAGTTTTAGATTTTGATAAATTTTCGTACCAAATCGTAATTTTAATTTGGTTCGCTAGTTATTTTATGATGAATATAATGTATGTGTGTGTGTGTTTACGTATATCCTTATATCAAAACGATGTAAGAAAAAATACTTTGACAGATAAAGTATAGAGTTATGCTACCATAATTTCTATAATCAATTAGAAGAATTAAGACCATCTAAAGTAGATTCCACCATTTTAGTGTAGATTATGCAATTCGTCTCCAGCAATTTGCACAAATTATGCACTAAGACCATCTCTAGTAGTCGCACCATTTTAGCGCAGAACCTGCACTCCATCTCCAACAATTTGTACTACTTCCTGCACTAAAAAAGAATATTCCGCTAAATTCCTTATTTTATTCATTTAATATTGATTTTTATTACTTTATAATAGATAAACATAGTACATATGTAATTTTATTTAATATAATATTTATTAAGTTTTTATTTTCAAAATAATCAAATTCAAAACAATATGTAATATTTTATGTAGTTTACATAGTTATTTTATGTAATTTTATCTATTTATATGTAGCTTTATTATTATTCTAATTTTATGTTTCAGTAATTTTATGTAAGATTTATAATTTAAATCTCATAGTATTATTTAAATTGCATGTCATATAACTTTTTGAAAAAAAAATATCACATATAATTGAATTGATTGTAATATTATTTTTTATTAGATTAATTGAAATATAAGATTAAAAACAATACTTAAAATTATGACAATCATATAACAAATTAAACCAAAAAAAACATAATAGCATTAGAACTAAAGTTGTCAAACGGGTCGGGCCAAAGTAAAAAAATCGGGTCAGGATGTGCCAAATAGTGATCATGCCGCTATTTTTGTAGCTCAGCCCTGCCCAACCCATGAAAATATACATACAAAATTAGGGATGGCAACGGGGCGGGTTTGGCCAAACCTAGGACCTGCCCCGCCAAGGAAAAGTAAGACTCGGGACCCGCTCCGCCCCACGTCAAAACCCGTCGGGGTGGGTCTAGACCCGCTAGACCAACCAATATATTTTTTAAATTACAATAATTTAATTTTTCTATTTATGGCCAAATTTTCAAAAGCAATCCAATGCCAATAGGTCAAAAAAAATCTAATTATGCAACTTATTAGAACTATTTAGCTACTATTGAGATTTTTTTCAAAGAAAAAATACTATTAGGATATTGCAATAGTACTCAACTAATACTCAAAATAAATATTCAAAGTAAAATATTACAAGATATTATATTAGTAAATTAAACTTTAAAAGTAAATAATATTATATTAGAACTCAACTAATATTTGTAAACATACAACACTCAAATTAAAAAGTAATTAATGCAAAAATATTTCAATATTTATTTAAAAATACAATAAAAATTAATATGCGTGGTGGGTCCTATTGGACCCGAGACCCATTTATCCAGGTCTAGACCCGCCTCGTCGCCCCATTGCCATCCCTATACAAAATCGGACCAAATGGGTCCAGTGTTTCGAGCTAATGAACTTGGCCAAATAGACTTGGTTCTTTTCTTGCCTCCAAAAATAAAGCCCCACCCGACCGTTTTTTACGGACCTGTCGAGTTGGGCTTAATTCATGGTGACTCATAGCGCTGAAGAGAGTGGTCGAATCTATTGCAAATGGTGACTCGCACGTGCCATTTAGAGATAGCAAGTTAACCATGCTTCTTCAGGTGGTTATCTCTTGTTATCCATGAGCTCACTTTTTACATTTTATGAATCATTCACTGTTTATGAAATTAATTCGACATTTTTTTGAACAGGATTCTTTTGAAGACGATATGTCCAAAATCTTGATGATACTATGTGTAAGCCCAGATCCAAAAGAGTTACATAAAACTATCGCCACATTATTACGAATGATCGATATTGACTTATGTCATTTCACGTCAGATGCTATCACCTAAATGTGTTTTTCTTGAAGATGAAAAGTTGTACAAAATTTTAGAGGATTATTTGTTTTGTTAAACTATTCTAGTAAATGAAATGTAGTCATTAGATCAAATAAATCATAGTCATTAACTAGAGAGTTGTTTTAGTATAAATTAGGGCCGGTCACTTTGCACTCAGACAAAGTTGAAAAGAATCAAGAAAACACATTTACTCCATACTAAGAAATATCTCTTATTCCAAACATATAATTTCTAAATAACCCAACAATAAAGATATATTAGAATTTTAAGTACGATTATTCGAATTGATTCGTATATATTCGAATAATGGGGATGGCGTTTCTTATTCCAGTTTTTTAATGTGTAATTTCTTGTTGGTTTTTAAATATTTGTTGTAGTTTTTATTATTTAATCGGGTTTTGATCCAATGATATTTCATATTATAGTTATCCAAAAATTGTGTATTTATTTAATATTTAAAAGAAAATTTCAAAAATGGGGACGCCATTTATAGAGGGGTGGGCGCCCTTCCTAATGGCGCCCCAGTGCAGGTGTCAGGTTTGGCAGGCGCCCCTTTGACCGGCGCCTGCCACAGTTTTATAAAAAAAAATAAAAATTTAAGTGTGCAGTAGGCGCCCTTGGTAGTAGCGCCCTCTTGGCAGGCGCCGAATCCAAGGGCGCCTACGCCTAATTTTTTAAACAATCCCATTTTCACCTCAATTTTGAAATTGTTTGTGGCATTTGCCACAAACTGAAAAATAATCCTTTTTTGGTGCCAATGTGATCATTAGTGCTGCATTAAAGCTACGACATTTTAAGTGCAAAAACAAGCAGCGAATCAATGAACTTAAAAAGTTATGAAATGATCAAAAGGTAGCTCAAATGAATCAAATACATCTTCCAATCCAATAAAGTGAGCTATAGAAGAACTGGCCATATGATGGATTTTGAAGTATTTTTGTTGATGGATGTACATACATCTGATATTCTCATTTCAATAAAAATATATTTATAGCAAGTGTACTTATGCAAGGGGTAATGGGACTTTCACCTCAACATCTTGAAAAATTCTATGTTGCTTGTTTCTTTTCACTGGTTTTGCTCCGAAAGGGAGAGAATAAAGAGAAATGGCGAGATGCTGTGGAAAAGTAGGAACTTTTAAATAAGATGCTTAAGTCAAAGGAACTAAAGAACATAATGCACATTACTGTAAACCGAAACACTTACTCTTTTGTGGAGCATTGCCTTCATCTTGAGAGATTAGATTCTTTAATGTGTGAACTGAATTGAAATCGAAACAAAAGAAAAGAGAGAGGATGTCAGCAAGTGACCATTTAAAATTGTCGAGCAGAATGGATATCAACTACTATGATAGATATCCCAGAATTAGCTAGCACAGAAAGATATATAGCATGTATATAGACTGTGCGCCTTCAAACAACTTGCACAAATATGTTAGGCGCTCAATTTTAATAAAAACAGAAATCAGAATGAGATATGGTTTCATGCCCTCTACATTCAAGAACACTATAGATAAGCAATTTTCATTATTTTCTCGTATTTCGCTGTAGAGTGAAAGGACAGTAATGTATTCAAAACTTATGCTAATTTCAAGCTATTAAGATAGACAAACATAAGATGACCTGAAGATGCGAACAATTTAAGCAAAGATATAGAATAAAGACCGTGAAAATCCATCTTAACTAAGCTTCTAGAATGACGGACCACCAAGACAACAGTGAATCAACACTTAATTGATAAAGGAAGCTCCTAATTTAAGAGTATACTTCAGAAGTCCTGTAACTGGTCAACAGTCTAGATATCAACAATGATAAGCCATGCTAATAAATATACCGTAAATATGAAATCATCACAGTAGAGGCAACCCACCTTCCAAATCATTTGCCCGTAAATTGTTTTTAGAAGTGGGGTACTGTAGAGTACTTGTTTTTCACTATGAAGTCGCATGAACTTCAAACACCAGGTAGGAAGTTCACTAGCTAAGAAAATGGGAGAGCATATCAAATAACTCCTCTTTTCTTACGGTTTCCTCCATAAAAAGGCCATGCAAATTCCTATTGCACAAAAAGTATATTTGCTTCCTGCATGGGTGGTCATTGACTACAGTCTTCACAAAAATAAGCTGGTAGAAGAAATGCTTAATTCAGAGTATCTAATACTTCCACTATTCTTCTAGTCCTAACATAGGATGTGTCTTCTACTTCTACCATTCTTATTTTCCTAACATAGTATAATTAAATAAAGTGATAATTTTTCCTTATTTGAGATCACTTTAATAACTAAATCGGCTTATTATCCAATCCGACAGAGCGATCTAATTACACAGAGCCACATGTATATATCTGATTTATGTCAAGTCTTCAAGTTAGAGAAATTCACATCACCTTCACTTGTTGAAGCCATTTTCCATGAATTATCATTGTGCTTAATACCGTCACCACTAGTACACTCTGAGTCAACACTTTGATCTACTGATGCAGAAGTGTTATTCTTCTTTCCAAACTTCAAAAGCCGTTTAAAACCTTTTGATGGTTCCTTTACAAAAATCTTTTCCGCAGCTACCTGATTTTTGTCTGTTTTAAGGGCTTTTACATGAGGAACATGTGTTTTGACAGTTTCTTCAGCTCTTGACAGCAGTTCTGAACTTCCTGGCAGTGCTTTGCCATACTCTGTCTTGTGCATGCAAGGGTTTTCCAAAGAGGAGACACGAGCATAAGGGGCCTGGTACGGTTTTTCAGTAGTGGTTATGTTGGCAAAGTCGGGAGGATCCTTCTCTGAGTAGGCAGTCCTCACCTGATAACACAGCATGCTTCATCAGAATCCTAGTATAACTAATAACAAAGTAAACAGGAAAAGTACCAAGATCAACAGTGGAAATTTAACTTGTTTTTCATGATAGATGGTAATACTATCAAACATTAAAAAGTTTGTGGCTAGTGCAGTTGGATTATAGTCCAATACCGCATTTAACAGGCGTATTGAAGAACCACAAAATTGATGTAAAAAGGTGCATGGGTGTCTCTTTCTTTACCATGTATTTCTACCTTCAAAATTTAGACTGAAGACATGCAAAACAGTACTACATATGACATAAGCAATTTTGAGTTAAAAAAGATCTAGAGTTGAACCCAAATTATCAACTGCCAGGTTATCTGATGATATGTACAAAAATACTCAGTTTTACTTATCGTACCTCATTATAATCAGGTTTGTTTTGGCCACAAGTCATGGGTCCTCTATCAGTTCCATCCACGGGTGGAGGAGCAGGTATAGGAGCTGGCTCAGATATTATATTTCTTTTCTCTCCTTTCTCACGATTATTATGCTGTTGATTCCATACATCTGGCTTTCTTTCTGATGAATACAAAGTAGGAAGAGAAGGCTTCTCACACTCAAGCACCACAACAGTTTTCTCGACTATGTCATCTGAATCAATCTGACGCGCTGCATCGCACGTACTTACATTTAGTTCAGCATTCTCAGAAAACACAGAAGGCCTTGTTTCATTTACCTTCTGTCTGTCCTTTTGTGCTGGTTTGTTCTCAACTGTATTTAAAAGTGTTTTTGGTGTTTTGATCTTCAATTCAGGTAGAGTTGCAGCCTTAGTTCGATCAAGATTGATGATGGCAGATACTTTATTCCTCTGAGACCCTTCAGAGAACTTTCGCTTTAATACGGCTTCAGCACTTTGAGATTTCATTGTAGTAACTGGAGAATTGGTAGTTTTGGGCTCTGATAACCTTCTAATCCGAGACATGGAGGCCTTAGAATCAGGAGTAACACCATTGTTTTCTCTTTTTGTCTCAGACAATGATGATGAGGACCTGGTTAACCTATTCCCTGCCATATGGCTACCCTCAATTAATTTACTAGCTTTCGGGACTTTATGTGACTCACTAGATCCAACTGAAATTCTGATCTTGGATCTCTGCAAAGGTGATGATGATCCCGGCTCAGAATCACTGAACTTGGATCTATTAGTTGTAGCAGAAAATTTTACAGGCAATTGTTTTGTCTGAGGAGAAAGTGTGGATGGCTTTACAGAGTTGGAACCCACTCTAGCTGCAATTCTCTTTTGCCTCTCCAGCTTTAAAGATTCAATTCGCTTTGCTTCTGCCTCTTCCTGTAAAGAGTTGTATTTTAGAATACAGAAGTCTATTGAGAGAGTAAAATAACATTACAATAAAGTGATAGCAATGCCTCTAAACTCAAGATACGTGAGGGTCCTCAATTTAGTAATAAGAAGGGGACTAACATATTGATGCGGACCCAACATACGAGTTGATGTTCACTGTGGCTGTGAACCAATGACCAAATGATATGGATTACATGAATATATCACTCCTCTATTTTTCCTCAATACTCTAGCAGTGAATTGTGAGACTCTCAAGAAAGTAAGAAAATATTGTGCCACAAATTCTGACATACAGTTTACGTGACCACAATCAACCAATTATAAGGCAAGTGTAAGTGCCTCACCAAGTAATTGGTCACTTGCCTTGGAGTGTTAAACAATCACATCGTGTGTAAAGTCATTCGCCGTGTAATTGATTTATGTGTAGCCATACCAGGTTTGGGTAAGAATTTCAGATATTGTACCTTTTCCTTTTTCATTTTTTGCAGATCTGCTTTATAGGATCTTAACTTTTCAGCACGGGCTCGTGCATCTTCTAAAGGACTCATCTTTGATGATTTAACCTTCCTCATAGGGCCTCCAGTTCTTTGCTTCTGCAAAGAGTCCGAAATAACCTTTGACCTCCTATCCTTGTCTGATTTACTTAACCCACCCTTCACATCAGTAACAATTTTTTTCCCTTTCTCTGACGCTTCTGCACAGACCTGCATTTCATAGTCCAGAGCAAGGTCATATCCAATGGACCTCCTATCAGTACCCCGTTCAGGCATCAAACTCAAATCATTAGGCTCATAATTTACTTTGTTCTTATTTCCCTCTGACGCCAACTTTTGAAATTTTGACGGAATTTCAGAATCTATATCAATAGCAGTTCTATCTGTTCCTCCAACTTGATCTAATGACATCGACCTAAATGGTACAACTAAAGTTTCATCAGTTCCATGTGAGGAATCTCTATCTATCTTATTGGTGGCACCCTCAAAACTATTTGCAGCTAATGGATCTAACCAATTCCTGAAATTTGCCTGGTTCTGTTGATTGTCGATCACAAAATCTTCGTTTGTTGTCCTAACTAAAATCTTTCTTCCATTAGTTTCAGCAAATTGGATATCTGTCTGATCATTGCTTCCCCTGAAATCATTATCCGCACTGGAAAATAAAACTTCATCACCTGATCCCCTGAGCCTATTAGACGTACTTCCATTGATTATGTGCATGTCTCTAATAATATTATCTTGTATTTCACCTCTATTCCCTGCAGAAAGGGACAGTGGATCTTCATTTGCAGTATTTGTGTCTCTCTTCATCTTCATATCCCTTTCCATTGTGAACATGCCCTCATTGCCAGCATGAGCACCTTCATCATTTCCTTTCAATAAACAATCTTGAAATGCCTGCCAGTGCCTATCATCAGTATCCTTACCGAGAATAGAGACAACATTATTGAAACTCGACTTATCCATAGACTTCAGTTGGCTTCCTCCATGTTTCGAAGATCTCTTATTATTCTGAAAAATCACATGGTTACCATCAGAAAACTCGTCTTCTGTATCTATGTCCGATCGTGAATCTGAATTTGTTTCACTATCAGATTTCATCTCTTTAGAAGTGATATAATTAATATTCCGTATTACCACCACGCCTGACTGCTTTTTATTAGAACCTCCAGGTTTCTTGTGTGGTTTCCGGCTGTGTGAAACTTCTGCATCCGATGCCACATCATTTAACGATCTTGTTCTGTCAATCTCCCTCGTCTCTGACCCAGTATTACTATCCCTAACATCAAGGGATTGCCTTTCCTGTCCTGAATGAGGACCAAAAATCGATGGGGAATGCTCCATAGGGTAGTGATGTGGCTGAAAAAAAGGGCCATTACCTGTGTAAGTCTGATAGTATGGCATTCCTTGCACAGGGTATGCTGGAAATACTGGTTGAGCACCAGGCGGAGTATGCATAGGCCATGGAGGAAATACAAGATGGGGAAACTGTTTTTGAAAATATTCTTGCTGACCATTTGGGACTGGGTTATCTGCCAGAGGTCAAGCAAAATACACATGATAACTCCACCATCCCCCAGATGAAAGAAAGAAAGGCATCACATAATAAAATTGGAATGGATTTATAGGGAAAAGAACATTGAGCGGTTTTAGTGCATATTTGTGCAGTAAAGGACCCAGGTAAAATCCCTATAACTTGAGGGATTCAGCATTTGCAATTATACCACCTCTATTCAACAAATAGACATTGATAAAGATTATTGACATATATAAAGTGACAAGCAATATACAGGATGTATCATAAGTGTCCTGCTAGGTTTCTCATTGAGGCGCTACAGTTTCAAGGCTAATTTCCTCAAACAACAACAGTTGGCTGAAGGGTTATACAATAGTACAGCAGCTCATAGCCAAATAATATATAATTTCCTACTAACAAGTTAATGTAAACCAATTCAAATGATGTTAGACTGCTGATTTAAGTATCTTGACTGTTTGCCGGAATCAGCCGTAAGATGTAAGATCTTTCTATGACACTAATACACAGAAAAGTGAATGTGACATTTGCTGTCAATAGTAAATCCAGGATTCTAAGCTATAGGCAGGTTTGGACAGCAAAACATGATAGCACATGCCATAGCAAATATGTTTTAACTTGTCATCTTTGACATTCTTTCTCAGGACTTGAAGCAATAGCCTTAGCTAGACAAAGCAAAAATTCATTTTGTTAACAGGCA
This sequence comes from Rehmannia glutinosa, assembly GCA_016081115.2. NCBI lineage: Eukaryota > Viridiplantae > Streptophyta > Magnoliopsida > Lamiales > Orobanchaceae > Rehmannia > Rehmannia glutinosa. The sequence goes on from CM071935.1 coordinate 9,772,675, forward strand.
TGAGTACATGACGAGACAATATATGCTGAAATATAAAACAAAAAGAGAAACCAATTTAAGTCATCTAAATTACCAGTAAGCAAAATACGTTTTACAGATTATACTGAAATCTAAATTTCATCAAGACAACTAGTATAAATTTCATCATTAAGAAAACTAGTCAAAATCTCATCATTAAGACAACTAAATTTAAAATTCATCAATTAAAAACGAAGGCAACTTGACTAGCAGTTCGGACTCATATATGGAAAAGACAAGAAAGGCAATAGGAAGCTAATGATTAAAACTTACTTCATTAACATGCAGAGCAACTAAATACAAATTGAGAGACCAATTAACTAATCTCTACAATTGAAAGGTGCAAATTATGAAATCAATCTTTACCAGGCAAAGGAAAGGTCCTGAAACCGAAGAGAGTCAGTTTTATCACCACAGTTTAAAAAGGTAAGAGCAGTAGATCCGAACTATATATTACTGATTCATGGGAGGTCAAATTAAGTGGATTCTTTGAAATCTAGATACCAAGGGAACTCTTGCCTTTATTTTAGGTGCTTTGGGGTAAGCTTTTTTTTTTTTTTTTTGGGAAATGTGATGCATGTTTGGTTCTATTTTAAATGTGTTTTGGAGTGTAATAATTAGGATGTCTTGGAATACTTTGGAAAGAGTGTTTTAGAGGGAAATATACTGGACAATGTGTAGTAATGTTATGGTTTTATTTTGGATAATAAATGGAATTTAAAATGAAACCCAAACATAGCCTATTTTCCACTAAGTTAAGGGGAAACTATTATTATGCATATTTCAAATCTGAGGCATTTTGTCAGCCACTTAATAGCGTTTGATTCTTCATTCATAGTTCTGCTCAGAAACTGAACCCAGATGCATGACTAACTCGAACCAAACCTAGGAGAAATTGAGACACATTAAATAAGTAAATCCATTAAAAAGTTCATAAAGTTAGATATATTCACCGAAAGCCTCTTTTGAGTTGAATTCTTAGAAATTAAAAACTGAACCATGCTTCTGCAAGACATGCTCACATATAACAGAACACTGAAAGATCATAAAGCGAATGACGAAGGGACGAGTAGTATGAAGGATTTGTTGAATTTGAACAATGGGAATAGAATCCAAATGTCTATTCTTGGTTGAGCACGGGTAGTTTTCATTGAAGAACTTAGAAAGACTGGACCTTACCAGCATTATTTATTGAGCCTGATTTCCCATTATTCACTGAGGCCAGCTCATGGTTGGAGTCATCATATTTGTTGGGTGTCTCAGAGAGAATAATACTGGATGCATTAACTGCATCACAGAAGTCTGATCGAGTGGACAATGCTTCGGATGTTTCAATCTCAAGCCATTGCCCCGTTTCATGCTTACTCTTCCACAGACCGATGAACTTCGAGCATGCCTCCCTGTTGAATAGATATAAGACAATTGAAAGGAGATTTTTAAAATGAAGCTACCTGCATCTATATACTTGCCATGAGAGGGAGGAGAAAGAGTTTACATTAAACGCATGGCTCCAAAGCACTCAGCAAAAGAGACAAGATGTGCCATGTAATCAATATCAAAACCTGCTGCTACAGCACGTGCAAAGGCCATTCCTTGTTCTTTTTGTAGTACTGTTTTACGGGTCTCAAGGACTTTCAAAAGCTGAACTCTGGTTCAACATTGAAACAAAATGCAATCATGTTAGCTCTATATATCTCTTTTTATCACATTTTTTGCTCTAAATATCCAATTCAAATTTTTATCACATTATCGGACAGTGAGAGCAATAACCAGTAATAAATATCCAAGTCAAATTAGACTTATTTTTCCAAAGCCCTGCCGCACGTTCTCCATGAAAATCCCCAAGAAACTCTCCTGACTATTAAGAGAAAGGTGATTTTCCATTATTCTTTACTCTTTCTTTTAGGTGTTTGCGGGGAGGATCTGCAAGGGGAAGAAGTACGTATATATGTGTATGGCCTTCTTTTTTGTAATTTTATGAGTATGTTTTAGCCTTAAACAAAACTACCATATAACCCCATGTATTGTTTCCATAGTAAATGGTATAACCATTGTATGGAAATCCATTCCTTCCTATTTTTTAGGAGCGACCAATCATTCTGAACATAACTGACACAAACCCCAGTAAAAAATAATCTAGAGCAATCCAATCATTCAGGTACAAGGGAAAACCTTCAACAGGAACATAGAAGATAGATAGAGTAGATCAAAATCATATTAAAAAAATTCATACGGGTTAGAAAAGCATGCCACAAAATAAATGTGTGTGTGTGTGTGTGTGTGTGTGTGAGAGAGAGAGAGAGAGAGAGAGAGAGAGAGAGAGATGGAATATAGCAACAAATCTAAATGATGTGTTATCTTGGAAAACTTTGAAGTGCCACCGTGGGGATGCTTTTGGTGCAGATTATCTATTATTTCCCATGATTTACATGGTGCATAAACGTCCGGATAATTGAGCTTAATTCTAAGATGAACCACTACCCCCGAAACAAAAAAAGATTCCAAAAGGAACATAATAAATATTGCAGGGTATATTCTACGATGGCACTGCATCACATACTTCGAATTTCCCTCCTGCGGGCATGACCCATTGGCTTCAGGTGGTGGTGCCCCAGGCTGTCAAAAAAATGAGACAGGTAAGAAAACATGTAAGCAAGTGAATCAGAGGAAAGAGCATGCTGATTGCCTAGTCACCGTGTAAAGGACAATTGCTTTCTCCTCATTAGCATTGGACAAAGATGTGTCACCTGTCCATAATTTTAGGGTGATTAGTGCTGTAATACTCACTGGAAAACAAATACATCTGGTCACCATCAAATGGGAAAACATATGTTCAGCACTCATGAGCACAGGTAAGGAAGGAGTGAAGGTAGCAATATAGAGGCCCCAATGTCCTCACAAAGCCTCTCATTTCACCTCTAACTTGAATTTTATAAGAACAAAGAATGAGTTCGAGGGTGTTAAATATTGACAGAATCCAATAACCATTATGGTTGAGGTGTATCATCAGGATTTATTAAAAAGAGGGAGATACAAGCAACGCCTCTTTAGAAACTGGCATATTGAAATATAAGATTCAGTATTTTAGATACCTTCATAGCCTGCCAGAGGTTTTCGTCCATGGTTTTCCACCTGTCAATAAATCGAAAAACGTAAAATAAAAGTAAAATGACAAGCACAGAGAAGTTATCCATTTGTTAGTAGTTTACAATGTTTTGCCCCATATCACTGCTGCTCTGTATGGCAATTGCCTCCTCAATTTGTAAGATCTCCGTTTCTATTGTGTAGACACGTTCCAAAATCTCTGGAGTGCTCACAAAGCGAACAAACCTGTCCAAAGTAGCAAATATCAGTGCTTTATTAATACCAATCCTTCGTAAGGAGATATAACAATCTCTGGAGCAGAAACATAGCTTCACATCTTTTACAAGGATTTTGGAAATGAAGCCCATCTACCAAGTAACAGAAAGATACTTCGAATATGCCAAGTACCATATTAGAGAGCATTTAGATGGTTGATTTGTGGACATACGAATCAGTGATCTAGCAATCAATATCCCATAATTCTTGTAAGATCCATATTGAAACTTAGTAGTGAAAACAAAGAATATAGATAGTGATTTGTCTCCAAACGGGTGACTCACGTATATAAGATCATGCTTATATTAACATAAAGTTTCTTTTTACCAGAAAATTGCATATAACGACGAAGGTGGTCTTTGGATGAGAGAATTTTATTTAGAAGAAGAAATTGTGGCATCCGTATCTCATATTTGGTCGGAACATGTATCAGGTCAATGAACAATAGAAAAAGTAGAATGGTCAGACAAACGGACATCATCAGCAGCAAATTACTGGCTTCAAGCACAAGAAACCTTCAAAGGGATTCCACATCCAGAATTGTTTCTTAGAGCAAAGGAATATATCAATCGCAGGAATTTATCTAAAAGCATCGATACCATCACTGAACAATCTTGACCTAATGTCATCAATGAAAAGGCAAAATAGTTATCATTATATTTACACCATTTTTTACTTGAATCAAATCTCATAAAGAAATGTTTCATTTGAATATCTTAAAACTGAAGTATGTATCAAATTACTAAGACAGTACATGATTAGGAGCCACTTAAGCTGATTTCAACTATAAAACCAGATATATGCAAGTGAGTAGATTCACAGGATAAAACATATTGCACCCGAACCTTTCCAGTGTGGCCTTTGTAAACCATGATGAATCACTGCCGGTTTCTGGTTCAAGCAAAATTGAATAACCACCTTTAGCAATTTGATCTTGAGCAGTCTTTAGGTGTGCAAGAAATGGGTTTAGCAATCCTGAAGCAATTTTCTCTTTCTTGTCATTCGCAATAATAATCAAATCACACCTGATAATTGGAACACCGTCAGACAGCACGAAATATACCAATATGATAACTTGAGTTACTCGTCTCAATTGCCTTACCACCGGATAAGGACACTGTTCAGACAATAGTTGATTGCTGAAAATGTAACAATGGAAATACTAAGCAGACAAAGAACAAAATAATAATAACTTTATCTCAATGTTTCCGATAACAGTAGAAAATAACTTTCGTGATGGCAGCCAAAACTTAAGAAAGATGAAGAACAGAGTGACATCTTTGAAGATGGAACAGGAGATATTACTTCTCAAATATCTCTACTAGACTTTAATATGAATTAGAAAAGAATTGAAGTCTTTAAAAACCAAGCAAACAGAGAGAAACAAAAGCCAATAACAAATTCTAAGGTTGTGCTTGACTATGGAAAAAATTAGTAAAATTTTCCTTCAATTTTTATTTTTCCCTAATGGCGCGTGAAAATTCTCAAAAATAAATAAATAAATACACTATTCATCCATTCTCACTCTTCCAATCAACAGTCACATTCAATTATAGTTTACTAAAAAAATAGTATATCACCTATCATCATTGCAGTTTCTTATCGCATGTACACTATTCACTCTCTCTTACTTTTTCAATCATCAATCGCATCCAATTACCATTTACTAAACAAACATCACATCAAATGTCATCATTACATTTTTCATCAGATATTTAATCACACTCTCAAAATTCATTCACATTTTTCAACAACCTTTTACATTATTCTCTCCAAAAATAGAAAGGAGTGAACGAAAGACCAAGTAATCACACCTAAATCTTCAATGTATGGACTAATCGATCTCATAAAACAACCCCACTTTCCAGAAAACTCCAACTTTCAAGGAATTCTTCAAGTTTTCAGAATCCTCTCCATATAGACTTCGTTCATGATCCCCATGACCCCCATGCAATCATGGTTGCAATACTTCAACTGTTATCATCATCAATTATGAATACATAACTTTTTAAAAGGAAAATCAGCAGGTGGGATCTCCTTTTCTTTTTAAAGTATTTTCTCGCATTTGAACATAAGAATACAGTGAAAAAACTGCAAATTCAGCATGTACACTTTATGTCAGTAATGCAAAAAAGAAAAAAGGAAAAGAAAAGCTTTAATTAGAGTTCTATATAATGAATACTCTGCATGCCCAAATTTCCAACAAACAACGACAAACAAAAACAATTTCCGAACAGCCAAAAACAGAGATTGAATAACTCCACACCATCAGTTCATTTATGTCATTACAGACAAAATGGTACCCACACACACTAAAATCTATATTCATAGATAGCATAGTACGAAAAAAATGAAACATTAAGGGGTTCTAAGAAAATCAAGGACGAAATGTACACCTTGTTCGAGTTGGCGTGAGATGAAAAACAGCCGAGCTCAACCGAGTACTCTGCTTCATACCTTCGAGTGGCTTCCAACACTGGTGCTTCAGATCTCAATGGAAAACAATGCCTGAAAAAAAATTAATTAAATAATTGATTAAACATATTAATCTGCCTTTAAAAATAGAATTTATTCTTCCTTTGTACTAAAAATTCGAGTAGAAAAAGGGGAAAAGAAAACTTGAGCAAAGTAGAGAAAAAGCTCAGAGTCTTTCTGATTAACAAGCTAGCATTTACATGTGAACAACTATGCTATGCATACACCATTTTGTATGTACATTGAGAGACGGGACTGTATGAGGGAAAGTGTGACAAGAAAGGAGCGGCGAGTGTAAGAGTGTGTGTGGGAGAGAGAGAGAGAGAGAGAGAGAGAGAGAGAGTGACTTTGGATGCTGGACAGGGGAAAGTGGAGAAATGTTGAAATTATATCTGTAATTAAAGATGCAATGTTGAAAATAAGGAAGTTATTAAAGGAGAAGCCTAGGGTAATATAAGAATTTGGCATCCGCTTATAATAATCCACAAGTTACAATAGTGCTCTAACAATTTGAGGTTTCTTTTTCTTTTTTTAAATACAACTTTAGGGGAGATAAAATACACACTCATATGGAATCGGAGCTAATTAACAAATTTTTACTACTGAATCATAAAGTTGATCCCAACAATTTGAGCTTACTCTAGCCAAGAGTTAACAGTATAAATTATTTTATGTTACGCTTTATCATATGAACTACGTAAATTTTGTATTTTGTCCTATATGGATCGTTTTACCTCTAAAATTTCACTTTCTTTAGAATAATGAAAATAGTCCATTACGATCATATCAAACTCATCATTCTTCCGCATAAAAAAATTAATTATCTTGAATTCATACCTTGTTTAACTGGAATTTAGTTAGGTATTTGTGACCGATTTTCGCGTTGTTCTTCACAGTCCAACCATGCACACATAGTTTTACGAATATTCCTCACATTAATAGATGTTACGATTAGACGTGCTCAACGGTTTCGAACCGCCGGTTTCTTTTTTTTTTTAAATACAGTAGGGGCGGTTCCGATTCCTGTTTCGGTTTTTTTTGTTTTTTTTTTTTTGAATTTTCAATACTGAATAAATTAAAAATTAATGAAGAAATCGAAATTGAGTAAGAAAAAATTGACTTTATTGCTTTAAAAGTAAAATTACAACTTACAATTTACAACTTTATTAAAAACGATTGACTATACAATTTAGGTTACAAAGTACAAATGAAAAATTCTAAGATATTAAAATTCCAACGTACAATTTAAAATTAAAATTACAAGTTACTATAATTTAGTATAAAATTTAAATTACAAAGTACAAACCATAAAGAAGAAAAAAAGAGAAAAAATTGGGTTTGAGTTTTATTTTAATATTCTAAGTTAAAATTTTAAATTTAACTTTTGGGAACTAGAATACAATATTGAAACTGTCTAAGGACCCTTCTGAAATTTTTGAAATATTGGCTTGAACTAGACTGTAATGATGATATATTAAGTAATTAAGAAAAACTTAAGTGATTTTGAGCTAAGAAATGCAAACATTGGAAAATATAAGGATCAAAACATGAAAATTCAAAAGTTTGAGGACCAAACTGAAACTTTTAGAAAATGTACATCCTATGTACCTGGAAAAATGTCTAACTTTAATTTTATGATATATGAACCCATGGTTCCAGTTTCATAACAATCGGATCCAGAATGGGCCTTTAAAGACAAACTGATTTTGGACTAATATTGGAGAAAAAACTAATAATTTTACATGATGTATATTTCTTATGTTTCACATGTATCTGTATGCTTATTGATCAAAAGATGATAACAACGATTGTGATCTGACAGGCAAACCCCTTGTATTTTTGTTTCAATATTTTAAGCTTTATAAGTGACATTTTTAAGGTAAATATATATTGATACTTTTAAAGAAAAAAATGATAGTTTTATAGAAAAAACCGACACTTGTAAAGCTACATGTTTTTTCTTTGTTTCGCATGTAATTTTAACAAAATCAAGAATGATATACTTCACTATTTCAATATAAAGTTAAATGTTTAACAAAATAAATCTCAAGTACTCTTCTTTCGAAAATTACAATTTTACTAAATGAGTATTCAAAGCACAAGCAATATCTTTGGAAAATTATTAAATCAGTAGTAGATAGTTGTAATAGATCATAAAAATTGAAATGATAATTTGTTCTTTAACATAAAATCGCCTTTCAATGAAAAAGATTTAATTACTACTTTATTTTATGCCAAAATTTTCAAGAATCATAATACAAGTTTGATAAACCAAAAATAATAGATTTTGAATAAAGATGTTGAGTTTATCGTAAATTGAGAGTTCCGAAATTATATTTTTATTTCAAAATTTTAAAAATTAAGAAGTGATTTGTTTAAATCAAAAGTAGTAGTTTTGCATAATAGTCTAAGTTTATTAAATAGAAATTAATTTGATCTATTATGTAATAATATCTTGATGAAAAAAGGACTAAATATAAGGATCATCATCAGTATTAAAGAAATGGCGACAAAAGTTTTATTTATCAAATACTAGACTTGGCAATTCTAGCTCGGCTACCCGATGTCGGCCACCACCCGACCCGTATTTTTACTCGATCGCTATTTTTTAGGCACAAAAAATCAATGTTTGGCCCGGCCCGGTTCACCCAATTTAATGGCCATGTCCATGTTTGGCCCAGCCCAGCCCGAACATTTTAACAACTCAATCAATTATTAGAGAATAAGTTTTAAATAACACTTTTATTGAATCAAGATGCAAAATGGTAGAAGTATTAAGTAATAAACAAAACTTAAATAGTATTATCATGTCTCAAAAATAAATAGTATTATCATGCCGTTAGAAAATAAAATAAGTAAGGCTAAAGTCAATAACATATGTTAGTATACATAAGAACAAATTAACAGCGTAAGCACATTAACAGAGAACACTAAAATATTATATCAGGTAATATTCACGAATCACGTTGTCTATAGTTACAAAATATGGGCCTCACACTTGCTACCACTTAAAATTATACCTTCTGTTTTACTTAACATTTTGTTTTTGAGTATATATTTTAGGATAAAAATCGAACCTCAGACCACTTATCTAGGCTTGAGAGTCTTAATCACTTACTACTATCCGATTCTCTTTTTTTTTTTACTCAACATAATTACACTTTACCCTAAAAAACATAGTTACACTTTAGAATTATTTTTATCAAAACCATACATAACATTAAAATTTAAAATTATTTAAGAAACGGTAAAATCGTACCATGACCGGATGGCACCATTCTTAAATCCACCTTCATTGCTTTATGTGACCTAGGAAGGAAAAATGTGGCAATTTGTGTCGTGTCGAGTTCACGTGTTGTGTCGAGAAATTCGTGATACTCATGTCAGATTTCTCAACCTGAACTGCACTATTTAATTATTTGTGTCAGATCTCTCAACTATAACCTCACCTAATTATTATTTGTGTCGCTTGGGTTGACTTAAATGACTTGTATACTTTAGAAAATCTAAATAATTCATCTATTTACATAGATTATATGAGTTTTTTTTATCCGAAAATTATATTTACATACATTTAATAATAAGATTCAATCACTATATTAACAACATATTAAGTCAATCAAAAATATTGCATAAAGTAATATAATAACATTACAATTGGGTTAATCATGTCCTACATAACTCAAGTTGTTTAATACATGTGTTACTCGGGTCCATTGGCGTAGCTAGGGGGCCAACCTGGGCCCCGACCCCCTCTTTTTTTGTTACAAAAAATTAGTGAGAATTTTTTTAAAAAAAGAAAAAAAATTAGTTATAATTTATATGATTTTCTTGAGTTTTCTATCGACCCACCCCATTAATGTGTCCTGACTCCATCATTGCTCGGGCCAACCTGATTCTAATATTGACCCGTCAAACCTCAACTCTAACCCGATTATAATGTGATAGGTTGTGTTATTTTTTCGTATAGTCTCAAAAACTGCCACTATATCAGAAATTATGGGCAATATTCGAAGTATATGCCTATATGGGAATGCACAAAAGAGCCCTCAACTGTTGGCTCCAAGTTGGTACTTTGGGTGGGTGGTGCTAATTCGCACAAGAAGTGAAAAGGCAGTGGAAATAATAATAATAATAATAATAATAATAATAATAATAATAATAATATTTTATTGTATAAGCATTAGTAATAGTACATAATAATTTTAGTCTGCAAGTATTTGGTGTACAAAACAACTTAAATTAAACAATATTTTTTATTTATATTTAAGATGTTGATTAAGGTAAGGGCAATATACTATTGCATTAATCAATGATTAATTAGTTAGATAGTTAGTCCTTGAATGTGTATCCACTGCTGTTAGTTTCTTTTTCAGTAGAACAATTTCAACAAAAATACAAAATAAATTAAATTGGATGATTTCTTTTTATTGTTCCGAAAAAAAAAAGATGATTTCTTTTTATTATCAGAATGCTGCAATAAATTTCTATTTATAGAAAAAGAAAACTAAGTCTATGAAAAATTATTTAAATTATAACTTTTACCTACAAAACTTGTATATACTGGTTAGGATCTACCATAATTGGAAAATATGGATTCATTTCCAAGAATTTTAAGTCAATTTCTCACTGAAAACCACCCTTCAAAATCATTTCGAATGCAACCAGCTATTTATTATTATTATTATTATTATTATTATTATTATTATTATTATTATTATTATTATTATTATTAGTAGTAGTAGTAGTAGTAGTAGTAGTAGCAACAGCAGCAGTAGCAACAGTCGTTGTATTTAGACAATCTATATATTAACAAATTCCCCGGAATGTAAATGCTACTCGTACATTTTTTTTAACAAAATATATATATATATATATATTTAACAAAATCTTAAATTACATTTGTTTAATGAATTACACTAAGATTTCCTAAAAAAATATTTTTCAAAATAAACAATAAACATGATAAGGGCAAATGATTGTCTGGGCCGACCTGATAGGCCCAGGACATTGGGCCGACCTGATAGGCCCAGGACATTGGACCGACCTGATAGGGCTAGGAGTGTTTGGGCCGACCTGGTGATACCGGGCATTGGACAGAAATGATGAGGCCCATAGCCTTAGGGTGGTCTGTTAAGCGTTAAACAATGGGCCGATCCGTGGAGGCTTACAGCAGGAGATTGGTATAGGGCCTGTCAACTTGGGCCAGCCTGTCAAGGCCTGAGTTCAAATTGTTGTGTTGAGCCGACCTGTGTAGAGTCAGCAGCGTTGAGCCGACCTGTTGTGGACGTGTTAAAGTTGAACATGACTTCAGAAGAAGAGGTCAGTTCAGCCTATGAGATGTATGAAACTGAGGATGCCTTGTAAGATTTAAAGGGTTTTGCATCAACACAAAAGGCTGACGTGTTCTGAGAGATCGGAGGTCTGGTATTACAGGCGTAAAATTAGGGTTTTTAATGAGATCCGATCCTAATCTAATGATGACTCTGACACCAAATCGTAACGGAATCCCGGATTTTACGGAAACCCTAATCCGAGCTAAGGTATAAAAGGCCCAAGCCCAGGTTCATTCTAACCTAATCTCATTTTTACTGTTGCATTGCTTTTTTTCTCTCTCTAGTCTTTCTTCCTTCTCACAATACTGACTTAAGCATCGGAGAGGGTACGCCGGAGCCCCCCTCCGGCCCCCCTTTTGCAGGTTTCGTGGTGGTTTTCGACTGGGAAGGTGATCGGCGAGGAGAAGTAATTTTTGGGAGCAATCAAAACATATCATAAGTTTTTTTTAAAGAAAAATAACAAAGTATGTCAGACTAGATTTGAAAATAAAAACGCAAAGCCAATCCAAATCTATTTGAATAGGTAAGATCTACCCATAAAGTGGGTCTAGGGCAAGCGATTTTAGGCTTTGACCCTTACCACCCTAGTTGTATTCAATTTTGTAAATGGTCAATGGTGGTGTGTCTTCTCGGATTCCAGCTACCATGAAGAGGAGGTTGAGACGGTTTCTTACATCTAAATTTATAAGACAATCTTAAGAAATACAAAAATATGGATTATTTTGAGTTGATATTCTACTTAAACTTATGATCCATCTCATGGATTATGTGTTGGTAATATTGTGCGTTGCGACTAATTTTTTTTGTAATATGTCATTTTTAATAAAATATTATTTTGATATAAGGAGTTTGTATATACTCATGGATTGTATTTGATATTATAAATTGAGTGTTTAAATTCTAAAACACAAAAAGCTCCAATGTATAATTCAATCTAAATAATTAACGACCACGATTGGTAAATAAATATGGACAACTTATTTTGATAAAATCGTCTCAATTTTATTGAAGTGTATATTAATTTTGGTAATAATTGATAATACATTTTCTAATATATTGTACCGGACCACGTGAAATTAAATTATCAGTTGATCAATAAATACTTATTGATTATCGTACGTGACACCTTAATCCTGAGTGAATAATGAATGTTGATTAATAACTTGAATATCTTTGATGTATCAATGGGTGAGATCAAATTGATGGTCAATATCTTGATGCTTTTGAGAATTAAAATGAAATATCAGGGACGTATATTCACTATATGGAATCTGTCACTTATTTAATAGGTATGATCATGATCTCGTGTGTTCTTCTAATAGACAATAGAACCTAAGCTTAATAATTTTATATTGACTGTTGAATTCATGATGTGATGGCAGTCACATGTGACTGTCAGATAGAAGATGAAGATTGAGATTTCTGAATATTGGAAAATAGATTGTTGGTCATTCTATCCTATTTTCTAATATTCAATTGATCGATGGGGTGACATATAAGATCGATAAATCAGAGGATATAATTATTGGCGTATGTAATTTTAATTAAATTAAGAGTGCAATCTTATTTCTTTAGTGGGATTGAATAATATTAATAAATTAATTTTTTTTTGAGGAAGAAGAAATTCATTTAACTTTGCTGGAGAAATCGTCCAGCAGCGATTGACATAAGGGTTATGGGAGATGATCCCAAACAAATACATCAAAAGACATAGCTTTTGCATATTTTGCTAACGAGTGTGCAACAAAATTAGAACAATGGCGAAACCAAAAAACACCACTAATATTTACTGACGATCGAAGTCGCATAATATCCTAGAGGAGGTCGTAGCTGAGAAGGGACAACACGTCTCGTCTGATAAAGCAAGAATAACTTTAGCAGCATCACCGAAGATAGCCAAACCGTTAAATGGATGAGCCTAGGCCAAAGAGAGAGCTTCTTTCAAAGCGATAAATTCAGCTACCTCCGGTGCGGTAATACCACTAAATTTCTTGGAGATCCCATGTAAGAACTGACCATGCTTATCAAATAAAGCTACTCCAATGTTAGTTGTAGAGGTGGAATTCGAGATGGCTCCATCGAAACAAATACGGGAAGAACATCAATTCGGGTGGAAAGGGAACGCGGGGGAGTTCAGTTGTGGCGAAGCAGCTTTCGAAGAGAATTTAGTACAACCAAAATCCCGTAAAATGGTTTGGGCGGCAATGACAATCAAGAGAGGGTCCGAACGAGCATTCTCAAATTTTCCATTTATTCCGGTGGAACTATAACAAATTTGTAGCAACAAGAAAAATAATTCCCACTTCCGATGGAGAATGTTCAAGGATATCTTGATACTAATGAGAGAAAACAGGATGCGATAAATGGAAAATAATTTCATGTAGCCCCAACAACTTCCAAACATCCATGGCCAGTACACAAAAGAAAAAAATGTGGTTTGCATCACATAAAATATTGGAACAATAGGAGCAGCAATCAGATACCACAATGTGATGACGAGCAAGGTTATCCGAAATCGCGATCACCTCCGAACAACAGCGTCAGACAAACAATTTAAAACAAGAAGGGACATAAAACTTCCAAAGCTTATGCCATATGGGATTTAAGGAGGAGCTGGACGGAATATCGGTTGTGAGACCCGGGCAAATGGCTGCGCTCGAGATAGCAATGTGATAAGCCAATTTTACTGTAAATTTTCCATTTTGAGTATGATGCCAACACCACAAATCCGCAGCTTGAGTATCCCCAACAGGAATAGAGAGAATGAGGGAAGATTCCTCCAAGTTAAACATAGACCGAACCAAATCAGCTTTCCAACAAGAATTATTGATGTCGATGAGAGTCTGAACAGTAGCTTGGTTGTCCGGTGTTCCAACCAGTGAGCGAGCAAAAAAATCCTTGTCCCTAGGAAGTCGGGGTCTAGCCAAATACGGTTGTGGAACCCAAACGGATTAGACAACGAGCTCCTAAGCAGATTGTTAGGAAATTTATCTTGTAGATTTTGATGATACCGCGTAAAATTTAAACTAGAAAGTTGGCACCCTATTTTCCTTGTAATTTGTATTGTAATAGATAGGGCTGGAAAAGCTGAGTCAAGTCAGCCATGCCTAGAGATACAAGAAGTCAACTGAAGACTGAAGTGAAGACTTCGCTGCAAAGACAGCTGAGTATGACAAAGAAGGAAAGTCAAGAACTCGACTGAAGGTGTATCAGCTGTGAATCAGCTATGTGAAGAGTCAGCCAAGTCAACTCAAGAAGCCAAGTCTCAAGTTGAAGTGACAGATGAGTCATCCAAGGATTGGAAGATAACTTAAGTCACCTGGGGAATAAAAGACTGCAGTCAAGTCAAAATAACTGAACGAGATCCGTTGATGAAAGTCAAGAATGTTACTCAGAATGGTAACATGTTAAAGCTATCAGAGATAAAGTGTTAGTTCCAGTTGTGTGCAAAAGGAACAAACCAATGGGAAGCACTGCACCAAGTGTCAGAAACACTGCAATGCTTCAAGACATTAAATACGAGGAAATATCAACATCAAGGACTGCATCAAGACAAGCCAACGAACACAAGTGACTTTTGAAATTAGCCTATCTCTTCAATGGGCAAAATTTCGAAAGTTCACTATAAAAGGCTGAGGAAACTCATTGAGAAAAGGTTACCTGAACCACGAACAAGCAAGTATTATTCAAGCTATTAACCTGAAATATTCTCAAGTATATTCAAGCAAATCCTCAAGCCTGAAACTCGAAGAAAATCGATCCAACACAAGCTGTGAAGAAAAGACAACTTCAAATCTATTGAAGAGGAAACTTTTGAAGAATCAAATGGGGTCTACTTTCCAAGGAGGATTGTAGAAATGTTCAAGGTCGAACCAGTATCAAGTTATTAGAGGGCTTCGTGATCAAATCCAAGAGCTTGAGAACGTGAGCTGAAGTAGCAAGGCAGTTGGCCTGTGAAGAAGCTGGGTCGCAAGAGAAGCTAGTTGTGTGACCAAGGCTGTCTCTAGACTGTTCACCACGTTGTAAACTGATATGTTACATAGTGGATTCCTCTAAGAGTTGGAGAAGAGGGGATTAGAAGAATTACCTCATCTTCGAACCTCTATAAAAATTAAATGTGTCATTTATTTTTCAGCAAATTTATATTTCTGCATACTTACATCATATCTGCTGATAAACTCATATTTGCTATCCAGTTGATTAATAACCAAGTACTAAAATCAAGTGTTAAAACAAACTTAAAACAATTCAAATGGTGTTAAGTCTTTCGCTGATAAAACCAACACAATCAAGTTAAAGTTCAGGTTAAACAGCCGAGTTATTCTATCAACAGCTCTATCGAGTCTGTTGAGTGGCTAACTTAGCTGAATAACCAACTTAGTTGTCCCTCAAGGACACAACCGTTTGAGTTAACTCTGTAATAGATTTAAAAGGACTAAAATCGAAAAGTTGGTAAGGTTTATTCAACCCCCCTCTAAACCTTACTCACACCCCTTGGGACCTACAAGTATATCAGAGTGGTTGGTTCATTGAGCCTTCCGCACTGGTTACTGACTAGATCTTTATCTTTTCAAAAGGTTTTAAACACTTGCATTTTCAAAATCTTTCATTTTTAGCAAAGTTATTATCATGGGAGCAAATTTGACACGCATTCCTATGTTCACTGTTGAAGAATTTGATGATTAGAAAATTTGTATGCAGGCTCATCTATCTGCATTACATGATAAAATGTGGCTTGTGATAGAGGATGGGCCACTGCAAATACTAAAAGTGAACCCGGCTGTAAGAAGAGCAACTGCAGCTGAAGGAGAAGAAGCTGTTGCTGAAGAAAGACCAGCCATGGTTGAAAAACCAAGAACTGAGTGGACAAATGATGATAGGAAGAGATACAACTTGGACAATGTGGCCAAGGATATACTTTACAAGACTTTGGACAAAGCAATGTTCAATAGTCAAATCCTGCAAAACAGCAAAAGAAATCTAGAATAAGCTAACTTTAATTTGTGAAGGATCAGAGCAAATTAAAGAAAATAAACTGTCTGTTGCTATTCAAAAATTTGAAAATTTCAAAATATTTGCAGGTGAATCCATGGACCAGCTAGATGTTAGATTCACTGAGATCAAAAATGAGCTTTCAGCTCTTGTGAAGGAATATACACAAAAGGAAATGTGTATGAAGATCCTAAGAAGCCTTCCAGCTGAATGGGAAATGAAGACTATGGCTCTGAGACATTCCATGGACCTCTCAAAAACATCTAACCATGAGCTATTCTCAGACCTCAAAGCCTACGAGTTTGAGCTGAGATGAAAAGAGCAAGAGGAGACAGCTGTACCCAAGACAGCTGCACTGATAGTCAGGGATGGAAAGAGAGTTGAACCAAAGGAAGCCATAGACCAGGAGGAGATTGCCCTAATGGTTAAAAGATTCAACAAGTTCTTCAATAAGAACTATAAAAGAAACAAGGGTAAAACCTCCGGAAGACATTCGGCTCCCTCTAAATCGAAGGAAGATAGGCCACCCAAGATAGCTGAGCATCAAATGGTAGAATATCAGAGAGTTGATAACCCAAGAACAGAAAGAGCTGATCAAAGAGCTGAGAACCTGTGTTGGAACTGCAGACAACCAGGACATTTTGCAGTTGATTGTTCCTATCCACCAGTCAACAAATATAGGAATGAAGAAGAAAGGAAAGTCTTTAGAGAAAGAAGACAGGAAAAGAAGAAAGCCATGTTGGCTGCTGAGACTGCTGAGACAGCTAAGTCTAAAGAAGCAGCAGACTCAGAGAGTAGTGAAGCTGACTACTCAAGTGATTCTGAAGAAGAAGCCATGATCTGCCTTATGGCTAAAGAACAAGATCAACCAGACCAAGAAGATGAGGTACACTCTAACTCATCTCATTCAGATTCAAGTGATAGTGATTGTGATACACACACTTCATCACCCACTGATCTTTATGATTCATTAGGCAAAATGATGAAATATTTTGAGCACATTAAATCCTCACACACATTTCTAAATGAGGAAAACAGCCAACTCAAAAGCCAAAACTCACAGCTGACTAAAGAGCTGAGTACTCTAAGTCACATAGCTGATGAGAACATAAAGTTGAAGGCTAAAAATGCCAAGATGATAGCAGAGATAGCTGCTATAGAAAAGAGGGAAAAATACCTCAAAATATGATTGCTTAATTAACAAAGACATCCAAATCATTGGATGATCTTATCATGAGTCAAAAAGAATGTGGAGATAAAACAAGAATAGGATTCAATTCCTTTGTGCACAGTCAAACTCCAAGAGTGATTTTGGAAAAAAAATCTTCAAGCAATGAAGCATCTCAAAAATCCAAAACACCGAATGTTGCACCCACATTCACTTCTAAGCACAATCGCAAACAAACTGGCCTTGGATATAAAGGGAAAGGAAAATAGCCAGTTGAGTATGCTTTGAGAGGACAAGCGAGAAGAAATCGTGAGCTCCTCAAAGAAACTCCAAATAGAAAATACAATGTGAAAAGCAAACAGAGCTACCAGAAACCCCATAAATTTCATCAGAGAAATACATATGATGGGAATGGTAGAAACTACCCAAACCAAGCTGATTGGAACAATGTGAAACATCAGCAAAGACCAATGGAATACAAGCCTAAATGGCAAAGACCTAAACCTCAGCAAAGGTCAATCCAAAGGAAAAAGAGCTATTATCAGCACACATATGCACCCAGGCACTACACTCAGAAATATCACAATTATCCCAAAAAAGCAATTGCTAAAACTCACACACAGCATACGAGACAAAAGAGACAATTTGTATGAACCTAAAACCCCAAGCAATTTGCAAATGTGCACTATGATAATGGCACTGATAGATGGCAACTTCTTAGAGTCAAGCCCTTTAGCTATAGGTTGGTTGGATCATCTTACATCACTAACCCCTCAGGACCCAGGCAAGTATGGGTACCTAAAAACTAATTTTCTTGATTGCAGGTTCAAGGAACAACTGAGTGCCAAGGAACCTGGTACATGGATAGTGGTTGTTCCAGACATATGACAGGAAACAAGAAAAACCTGTCAAGATTCAAGGAGATTAGATGTGCAAAAGTCATATTTGGAGGAAATGAAGCTCCAGGGAAAATCAAAGGCACTGGATCTATCAAGAAGAATGGATTGGAAATCACAGATGTTGCTTATGTTGAAGGCCTCAACTTCAACCTGCTAAGCATCAACCAACTCTGTGACAAGGGCTACAATGTTGGATTCAATATGGGAGTGTGCCAAATCAAAGATGCTGAATCAAATGAAATAGTGCTTCAAGGATCAAAATAGAAGAATATATATGTGGTAGATTGGTCTACTTCCACACCAAGTACTTGTCATTAGCAAAGAGCACAGCCGAATCAAGTTGGTTGTGGTACAAGAACCTGAGTCATCTGAACTTCAAGACAATCAAGAAGCTTGCAAGGAGTCATCTTGTGGAAGGATTGCCAGACTTAGTGTACAAGAAAAAAAGCGTATGTGATGCTTGCCAGATGGGAAAACAAATAAAATCTTCATTTAAGGACAAGCCAAGTCCTTCTTCAACAAGGATATTACATCATTTGCATATGGATCTATTTGGTCCATTGAACCAACCAAAGATAAGTGGAAAGAAATACACCTTAGTGGTGGTAGATGATTATTCAAGATATACATGGACAATCTTCATGTGCAAAAAGAAGAAAACTTTGCAGAAGTTATCTCAGCTGATGAAAAGAGTTCAAAATGAAAAGAGCCAAACCATTATAAAGATAAGGTCTGATAGAGTAACTGAGTTTGTCAATGGGATAATTACTCAGTATTGTGTTGAAAATGGTATTGCTCATGAGTTATCTGCAAAAAAGAACTCCACAAATGAGAATGGAGTAGGCGAGAAGAAGGAACGAACTCTCAAGGAAGTTCGCAAGGACCATGTTAGCTGAAGCTGGATTGCCTAAGAGATTTTGGGCTGAAGCCATAAATACAACATGCTATACTCAAAATAGATGCATGATTAACATGCAATTAACCAAGACTCTCTATGAGATTTGGACAGGGAGAAAGCCAAATGTTGGGTACTTCAGGATATTTGGATGCAAATGCTTCATCCATAACAACGGCAAGGATAATTTGAAAGCTTTTGATGCTAAAGCCGATGAAGGTATCTTTTTGGGATACTCGGCAGAGAGCAAAGCCTATAGACTGTTGAACAAGAGGACTATGGTCACAGAAGAGTCTATCCATGTGGTTTTTGATGAACCCAATGTGAATGGAGAAGACATTGAAGAGTTAGCTGACAAGTTGAATCAGCCAACTATACAGAAGAGTCCCTATGTTGAAGTTGAAGTAAGAGCAATCAACACAGAAGAAGATGAGATAGCTGAATCTCAAAGACAGCTGGAAAGTCTACAGTTGAATGAAAATGAGAGAGCTGTTCAAGACAACTTAGCTGCGAGACGGCTGAATCCAACTAACTTGCTGCAACCTGATGTGAGATGGCTGAGAGACCATCCACCAAAGTTAGTAATTGGAGATGTAAGAGATGGCATAAGAACCAGATCCAGAGCACAGCATGAAGCAATGTTCACTTGTTTTATTTCCCAAATAGAGCCAAAAGATGTGGCTCAAGCATTGTATGACACACATTGGATTCAAGCCATGCAAGAAGACCTGAATCAATTTGAAAGAAACAAGGTATGGGAATTGGTGCAGAGACCAACTCATCAAAATGTTATTGGCACAAAATGGGTTTTTAGAAACAAGATGAATGAGGAAGGATCTGTTGTGAGAAACAAAGCAAGATTGGTAGCCAAAGGGTATTGCCAAAAAGAGGGAATAGATTTTGATGAAATATTTGCTCCTGTTGCAAGATTGGAAGCAATAAGGATGTTTCTTGCTTATGCTTCACATAAGAACTTCACTGTGTATCAAATGGATGTGAAGAGTGCATTTTTAAATGGACTGCTAGAGAAAGAAGTCTATATTGAACAACCTCCAGGTTTTGAGCAGAAGACTAATGGAGATAAGGTGTACAAGCTCAAGAAAGCCTTATATGGGCTGAAACAGGCACCAAGAGCATGGTATGATACATCGTCTCAATTTCTAACTAACAATAGATTCACCAAAGGAAAAGTGGATAGAACTCTCTTCATAATTCAAGATGGAGAAAGTATACTGCTTGTTCAAATATATGTGGATGACATCATTTTTGGATCCACAAATAAAGAGTTGTGTGATAAGTTCTCAAACCTCATGCAAGGTAAATTTGTGATGAGAATGATGGGAGAGCTGACTTTCTTCCTAGGACTTCAAGTCAAGCATTGAAGGATGGAATCTTCATAAGTCAAACAAAATACACTAGAGATTTAATGAAGAAATTTGGTATGGAAGAGAAGTCTTCTGTGAAAATACCAATGAAAACATCAGTCAAGATGGACATAGATGCAGATGGCAAGGTTGTAGATCAAACCAGATATAGAGCACTTATTGGATCATTGCTCTACTTAACAGCCAGCAGGCCAGACATCACCTTTGTAGTAGGTGTATGTGCAAGATTTCAATATGCACCAAAGGAAACCCACATGACTGCAGCTAAGAGAATCCTAAGATATTTGAAGGGATGCCAGGAAGTTGGCTTATGGTATCCAAATGAAGGTGTGTTTGATACATATTTTTATCTTAATTTTGAAGATTTTATTTTTACACCAAAAAAATGGTTTTAAAGGTTGTCCAAATACTCCTAAATGATTTAAAATGGTTTTAATATTTTCCGGAGTATTTCCTCAAGTTTATTTTCGATAATATTGGACAACACTTCTAATGATTTTATGTTTATATGTTTTTACTCCAAAACAAGATTTCTAAATGTTGTCTAAATACTCCCGATTGGTTTAAAATGTTTTTACTAAATTTTTGGAGTATTTCTTGAGTTTTATTTTCGACAAAAAATTGGACAACTTTTCTGTCTCGAGGTCGACCGATCGCCCTATAGGGCAACCCGTACCCGAAGATGATTTTGGAACAAAAAATGAGACGGAAGTGAAAAACGGTCAGGTCGATCGGTCGCCCTGGGCGTCAACCGGTACCTGAACGTTGTTCTTGAAACAGAACATTTTCTTTCGTCCAAATCCATGAGGGGGACCGGTTGAAGCTAAGGTCGACCGGTCGAAGTACCCTATGACCGGTCGCCCTGTGTAAATTTCCAAAGTTTCGTTTCAAACTTTTATTTCTGTGCGACCGGTCGCCCTGTGCTTTGACAACAAAAATATGACCGTTTGACAGCAGACAAATTTCCTGATTTTAATTGTATTTTTCTGTGCTTTGATTTTAATTGTATTTTTCTGTGCTTTGATTTTAATTGTATTTTTCTGTGCTTTGATTTTAATTGTATTTTTCTGTAGATTTTCAATCCCCAAGAGTAGCCTATGCTTGATCAATCATCTCCTATAAATAGAGGAAGTTTTGGAGCAACCAAAACAACAATTGAGATACAACACAACAAGATACACTTCAAGCAAATATTTGTTCTTCATTGTTATTATTCTTGTTGTAATTTTGCCTAGCTTTTCACTTTCACATCCTTGAGGTCTAGGCTATTCTTGATTACACTTTGCACTCAAATTGTAATATTCATTATTGAGTTGTAATCTTGATTTTTGGTTATCATTCAAACACAAGATATCCTTGTGAGTGTTCTTGTGGTAAGAACACACTTGGATGATCTAGGTGATAGGTGCAAGAAGATTGTGGTGATCTTCTTGTTGAGGTGTTGAAGAATTTGGTATTCTTCAAGGTTGAAGATTGTGGTAATCTTCACAAGGTGCCGTTGAAGGAAGATTGTGGTAATCTTCAAAGGGAGATTGTGGTAATCTCCAAAGGTGGTGTTGAAGACGAGTGTGGTGCTCTTCAAGGTGTTGTAAGTTGCATTTGTATTAATTTTGGTAATTAATAAAATTCTTTTTCTTTTTAAAATCCATCCCGGATATACTGGGGTGGTAGTAGATTAGGCCCTAGGTGGGTTGAACTACTATAAATCGACGCGTGTTGTTTACATTCCGCACCTTTATTATTGTGTTTGAGCTTTTGGTTCAAAAAAAGAGGGTGAAATCGAAAAGATGGAGATAATCTATTCACCCCCTCTAGATTATCGTAGCCGCTTGGAATTACAAGTGGTATCAAAGCCAAACTCTTTGGCAAGCTTGTTTCACATCGCGAGTGAAGAGGAACGATCGTCGGCTACGAACGAAGCTCATCTATCCGACACCTCCACCACCAAGCCACCACTATTTGATTCCAAAAATTTTATATTTTGGAAAGAAAGAATGGAATGTTATTTACAAGGTTGCGGGTTTGATATTTGGAACACCGTCATAAATGGAGAACCCATTCCGATGATAGACACACCACACACCTCCAAAGGCCTCAAAGAGCTAAATGATGAAGAGAAGAAAATCATCTCCTTAAACGGTAAGGCTCTAAATATCTTGTATTGTTCATTTACTAATTTGGAATATGAACATTTTGTAGGAATTCGATCGACACATAAAGTATGACAAAAATTAGAAGCCATCTATGGAGTATTTGCAAATGAAAGGAGTCAAACAAAAACATCTACTTCTCAAAGGGATAAAGCTCAAATCTAATGAACAAGCCTCTTACAACTTCCAACTATGAAGAAATTGAATATTGTTTTATAGGCATCGAAGAAGAAAACGAGGTATGTCTTAAACCCTCTACCTCTTATGATATTATTATTCGAAATGATTATAGTGATTTGCAAAATGATTTTGATGATCTTCAAAATGAATTTCAAGACTTACTTGTTAAATACAAAAATTTGAAAAAGGAATTCATTATTTTGAAAAATGATAAGGAAAGTTTATTTACTTCCTATAAATCACTATCATGTGTTCACACCACCACACTTGACAAGGTTAGAAACCTTGAGAAACAAAATTGTACTCTTGTTGAGGATATTAATTGCATGAAAAAAGGATTTATCTAAATCCAACATGAGTACCGATGAAATTGTTGATTGTTGTGATAATTCGAAACTAGAACTTGATCATAAGTTTAATGTTGTCAATTATATGAAAAGGAATCAAGTCTCTAAGCATGTTGGTCATTATGCTCCTAGAATTATTACTTGCTTTTATTGCGGTAAAAAGGGTCATACGGTAAATACTAGTCGAGCTAGAAATAGCTCTAATTATTGTTGGAGACCTAAAAGTCTCAAAACTAATCTTAAAGGACCCAAACACTTGAGGGTACCACAAAATAATATTTTATTAGGTACGCGGCGAAATAATAATCGGAGAAAATTCATGCCACCAAGGAAACATCAAATGAACATCTCATTTGATCAAAGAAGGAGAAAACATTTTCAACAAAGTCAATTTCCAAGAAGAGGATATAATCAAAAATGGGAAGGTAACAAACCTTGGAAATGGAGTAATCAAAGAAGTCATCATCAACAAAGTGACTTCTCAAGGGGAAGATATCATCAACAATGGGAAAGACACAACCCATGGAAAGGTTGTTGGTAAATCGTATCTCCCCATTTATATATGCATTTTATTTTAATTCTATGCATGTTTTTATTTGTGTCTTAATTGCAAAATGAGTTTTCAAGTATTTATTTTTAATTTAGGTCTTCAATATATTTGTGAGTTTCAAAATTTTAAAAGAAGATCTTGCATGATATTTCTAAAACTCTTGTGCATTTAATTAGACTTATGTGGTTTATTATCTCTTATGATTTTTTTTTATATAGCATAAGTATTTTTCTTGATATCTCCTATTACTTGCCTACACTTGTACTTTTGTGCAAATTTTGTTTAAGAATTGTGTAGGATATATATCTCATATTCATTGGCTATTTCGTCATCAAGTTTCTTAAACTATCGAGGTATGTTCACTCGTATTTCTCTTAGAACTCGATATTATGCTTATGCACATATCTTTCAAGATATTTCATTTCAACCCCTTAAGTGCCCCTAAATGATTTTGCAAATATTTCTTAAAAGGGCACTAGTCGTTAAGTCTCATTTTTCTCGAATATATGTTTTCCCGAAACCCGTATTTTTTGGACTTAGTCCAAAATTATCTTTTTGCAAAGTTTTAAAAACTTTTGGGGTGAAAAATCGAATTTTTGAAAAACCGGAGAATGGAAAATTGCACTGGGACGGTCAAAGCAGTCGACGGTCGCACCACACTTCGACCGGTCGCCCAGGCCAAAAATTTGGGTTTAAAATCGATTGTCTTCATTCTTTGAAACAGAACACTAATCCCTCAAACCCTCATACGTAGCGCTCCCATCCCTCTTCTCCAAAATCTCCAATTTCTCATCATTTTTCACGATTCTTGTTGCTAATCCTCTTATTTTTGCAAGAATCTCACATTAATGGCTCCTCCAAGAAATTCTACCGGTCGAAATCCCATCTCCAAGCGTAAAAGGGGCAGAGAGGGTTCTTCAAGAAATCGGCAAGAAGAAGCCGAACAAAGGGATATTCGAGTTCGTAGCTCAAGAAGGTGATGACACTCAAAATTCCGTACTCTCTCGGGCCCAAATTACCGAGCTCCGCGGAACAATTTCGCTCCAAAATTGCCGTTGGGCGAAAAGTAAGAAATCTTTTATCACTCAAGCTCCTCATTCCCATAATATTCTTAATTTTATCAATAAATATGCGGAATGGTACTATGAGGATTCGGGAATGGGAGGAAAATCTATTGCTCGGACTAAAATATGTCGTTTTAATACATTTACAAATGAATACCCTACTATTAGAGGATTCTTTGAGGAGCAAGGTTGGATGTTTTTATGGGAGCATGCTTATGTCTTATATGATGATGATATTATCCAACTCTTTTATGATAATATGTGTGTGCAATATGATGATCAAATGAAGCCAATTGCCGTAAATTCGTTTGTAAGGGGTCGTCATTTTAGGTGGACTCCTAATGATATTTGTCGGCTTTTACATGTTAGATAAGGTGGTTGGGACTATTTCTCTTGTGGTACTTGGTATGATGAAATGTTGGGGGTGTCTATGAAAGAAGTTAAGATATATTTGGGCGTATGGCCAAAATACTCTTCACGATGACACTTGAGCACCGTATTTTATCCAAGCGCCACTTGGAAAGGCGGGTAAAATGCCTAGCAACATGGATTACTTTTTGACGTATAAGATTGCTTTAATTTTGGTGCCATACTTATTCAATGTCTAATCGAGTCCATCACTCAAGGTAATAAGAAGTTGGTTATGGGAAATTAGATTTGTAAACTTCTTATACAATCGGGACTACCTTCGTCGGAGTGTAACTCGGAGGTATTTCAAAATGACTTTGACATTGATAACATCTCCCAAATGGTCACTATGCGCAAGTATATGGACATCCGACCAACTAAAATGGCTAGAGGAAGAGGTCAAGATTCCCCCAATCCTAACGACTACTTTGATGCCGCCGAGGCTGCGAGATTGGCGGAGGAAGGCGAACCGAGCAATACGGAGGGTAATACCGGTGCTCAACCGCCTAGGAGGTACACTCAAGCCGAGTTTGATGATTTAAGGGCTTTTCATGAGGCAAGGTATGAGGCTTTGGAGCAAAAGACCTCCAAAATGCAAAAATCAATCGGCAAGTTGAAGAAATTCATCAAAGACTTTATTCCCGGATCTTGCTTCTCCTCGGACGAGGAATGATGTTCCCCACCCCTTCACTTTTTAGCATTTTTCTTTCATGTTGCTTTGTACTTCTATGAACTTTGTAAAACTCTTTTGCACTAATGATATTTGCTTGTTTTCTTGAAAGGGTTAATATTGCAAGTTGATAATGACTTGTGGATAATCATGATATTGATGGAGTATTTGATGGTAAAAATACTCTAGTTTAGCATTGTTTGATATTGGTATGAAGTACTTGATGGTAAAAGTGTTTCTTTTTAATTTTTGCTTAAATGCTTTTGAGATACTTTGATTATTTTGCTTAGATGGATATTTTGGGACATTTGTAATGTCTAATATGCATTGTTTGATGCTTGACATGTATCTCTTAATGGCTCTTTATTTTTGTTTGATGGCATTGGTAATGCTTTGATCTCTCTTTGGCTAAATTATCTCAATTGGGTTGAACCCTTGAGAATTTACTTTGTTTATGCCTATTATTTGTTGGATACATGTTGAAAATTGCTTTTGGTGATGGTATGAACAACTTGGCTTGATTTCATTTACAAGGGCTATACATATCTTTTTCAAATTTTTTACGCCCGCCAAGTGTTCGTTATAATGCTTCAATGAAAATCTCATCACATACATGAATCTCTTATGTTCAATGTCTTAAAATCTTTTTGAGATCATGTTTTTGGCTAACTAATGAGCTTTTGGATTTCTTATGATACATTTCTCTCATTTTCCCTTGGATTCTAAGCTTAATTATTTCATGGTTGATAAAACGTATTGTTGGCGCACTTTGATAAACTTGAATGAAGTTTTTATCATCCTAACATTCTTTTTGATGATTCCAAAGGGGGAGAAACAGGATATTGGCTAAACAGGAAATTGGCTCATTAGCTCAAAGAAGCTAATAAAAGCTTGTTATAAAAGCCTTAAGCTATGGCTCATAAAAGCCATATGTTGTGATTCATTTTTAGTCCAATTGTTGCTTGATGGACTTATATACTTGTCTAATGATGTTTTGTGACAGGGGGAGCTTATAAGCTCTTGAACAAAATGTAAAAGCTAAGCTTTTAGCTTATGAAAAATTGCTTTTACATTATTCTTAATGTGCTTGTTGATAGGGGGAGCTTGTACTTATTTACTCCCTTACTTGGTTGCTTTTATATTTTGGAAATTTTGGTTGCTTCCAAACGGTCAAATGTTTTTACCGGAAAATCATTTCTAAAATTGTTCTCCTACTTTATGTAAAAATTGTTTTGGTTTGTAATCATCAAAAATGGGGAGATTGTTTGATACATATTTTTATCTTAATTTTGATGATTTTATTTTTACACCAAAACAATGGTTTTAAAGGTTGTCCAAATACTCCTAAATGATTTAAAATGGTTTTAATATTTTTCGGAGTATTTCCTCAAGTTTATTTTCGATAATATTGGACAACACTTCTAATGATTTTATGTTTATATGTTTTTACTCCAAAACAAGATTTCTAAATGTTGTCTAAATACTCCCGATTGGTTTAAAATATTTTTACTAATTTTTTGGACAAAAAATTGGACAACTTTTCTGTCTCGAGGTCGACATCTATAGGGCAACCTGACGTACGAAGATGATTTTGGAACAAAAAATGAGACGGAAGTGAAAAACGGTCAAGTCGATTGTCGCTTAGGGTCGACCAATTTATTTTCTTTCGTCCAAATCCATGAGGGGGACCGGTTGAAGCTAAGGTCGACCCGGTCAGTACCCTATGACCGATCGCCAAAAAGTTTCGTTTCAAACTTTTATTTTAGTGCGACCGGTCGCCTAAACAACAACAAAAATATGATCGTTTGACAAACAGCATAAATTTCCTTAAAATGTGGGATTGATTTCTAACAGCTATATTCTTGATTTTAATTGTATTTTTCTCAGAGATTTTCAATCCCCAAGAGTAGCCTATGGTTGATCAATCATCTCCTATAAATAGAGGAAGTTTTGGAGCAACCAAAACAACAATTGAGATACAACACAACAAGATACACTTCAAGCAAATATTTGTTCTTCATTGTTATTATTCTTGTTGTAATTTTGCCTAGCTTTTCACTTTCACATCCTTGAGGTCTAGGCTATTCTTGATTACACTTTGCACTCAAATTGTAATATTCATTATTGAGTTGTAATCTTGAT
The DNA here is from genome assembly GCA_016081115.2 of Rehmannia glutinosa. Classification (NCBI taxonomy): domain Eukaryota; kingdom Viridiplantae; phylum Streptophyta; class Magnoliopsida; order Lamiales; family Orobanchaceae; genus Rehmannia; species Rehmannia glutinosa. Next base: position 9,800,714 of record CM071935.1, read on the forward strand.
TTTTGGTTATCATTCAAACACAAGATATCACTGTTCTTGTGGTAAGAACACACTTGGATGATCTAGGTGATAGGTGCAAGAAGATTGTGGTGATCTTCTTATTGAGGTGTTGAAGAATTTGGTATTCTTCAAGGTTGAAGATTGTGGTAATCTTCACAAGGTGCCGTTGAAGGAAGATTGTGGTAATTTTCAAAGGGAGATTGTGGTAATCTCCAAAGGTGGTGTTGAAGAAGAGTGTGGTGCTCTTCAAGGTGTTGTAAGTTGAATTTGTATTAATTTTGGTAATTAATAAAATTCTTTTTCTTTTTGAAATCCATCCCGGATATACTGGGGTGGTAGAAGATTAGGCCCTAGGTGGGTTGAACTACTATAAATCGACGCGTGTTGTTTACATTCCGCACCTTTATTATTGTGTTTGAGCTTTTGGTTCAAAAAAAGAGGGCGAAATCAAAAAGATGGAGATAATCTATTCACCCCCCTCTAGATTATCGTAGTCGCTTGGACTTACAAGGTGGATTCAAGCTTATTGGTTACTCAGACTCAAACTATGTTGGATGTAGAGTAGACAGGAAAAGTATTTCTGGTACATGTCAAATGTTTGGAAATAGATTGGTTTCCTGGTTTAGCAAGAAGCAAAACTCAATAGCCACATACACAAACAAGAGTACATAGTAGCATAAGAAAAGCCCAAGTCTTATGGATGAGACAAAGAAATGAGAAGACTATGAGATTAAACAAAAAGAGATTCCAATTATGTGTGATAACACCAGTGCTATTGCAATCACTCAGAATCCTGTGTTGCATTCAAGAACAAAGCACATTGATGTCAAATATCATTTTATAAGAGATCATGTTGAAAACAAAGACATCACTTTGGAGTATATCTCAACTGATAAGTAGTTAGCTGACATATTCACCAAGCCCCTATGTGAATCAAAATTTGAAGAGCTTAAGAATGAGCTAGGGTTAATTGAGCTGAGTTGACACTCAGAAGACTCAATCAACAGAGATAGTCGATAAGAAAATGAGAAAAGAGCAAGTTTCACATATTAGCCAAGTGAAACAGCCCTATCGGAAAGTCAGCTATATCGAGTTAGCTGACAGCTGAGTCACTTAAAGAAAAGAGAGAAGCAGAGTTAAGTCGTATTTGATATAAGCTGAGTCATTTACGAACTAAGTGACAAAAACACAGTCGTTTTAAATGAACGGGAATGTTTTTAAGAATGACGTCAGCGTAATAATGACGGGTACAGTAAAAAGCTGCACAGTAAACATATGATTGGATATAAATACAGCCGCATTAAATGCGAGGAATTAAATGCGATTTTGATGTTCTAATCTGAGCCGTTGATCTCGATCAAAAATTCAAAATCCGAAGACATGTCCTTTCATAACCCTTATATATACGGTTTTCAGTCTTCTCTCTCTCTTACTGAAACTGTTCATCTTCAAAGCAAAGGCAAAGCAAGTTCTCTTTTCTCTCGGAAATCCTAAGTATCCTCAAGCACGTTCTACAGTTTTTAATCGGTAAAACTCTCTGAAAATGGCACCAAAGTTTGACTATGTTAAGCTCTCCAAGCAAATTCACTCAGGATCATCGATTGACTTTGAAGGAATGGTGAAGCAGGGTTCTGATGAAACCCTTGTTCTGAAAATCGTTGAGATGCTAGAAAAGTCAGGCCTCAAGGCTTTTCTAACCATGGAGTTTTCCTACACCTACCTTGAGGAGGTAGCGATGTTCTATGTCAACGCGGAGGTGCAGGACGATGGAATCAAGTCTTCTGTCCACCATAAAGACATCATAATAAGTTATAAGGACCTTGCTGAGCACTGCTTGTTGCCGTCGGAAGGCATAAAGGAGATAGATGAAGCTAATGTAGACTTGGTTGTTGCATGGAAAGAAGTAGCCAAACCTGAGTGTGCTGCTAAGGTAGTTTACACAGCTGACAAGAAACTGCTAAAGGACGACTATCATAAGCTGATGGATGTCGTCTCCAAATGCGTAGATATGAAGTTTGGCAGCTTCAACCAGCTGTCAAAGACTAAGCTGATCATCATGGTTGCGATCATGCAGGGCAAAAAGATTAACTGGGCTGAGTTCGTCTACAGCAGACTCTGCCAGAATGTTTTGAACAAGACCTTTAAGGAGGATGGATCCTTTGGAGGATCACTTGGATATGGTCTTGTAATTGGCCACTTGCTGGAAGTGAAAGGTGTTGCCCTTCACCATGGCAAACCATTTCACGTGAACAAGAGGATGTTCCGGGCAAACCTCTTAGGTGCCCAGAAGAGAGCCCATGCCAAGAGGTCGGATACTAGTGAGGGGGAATCAGCTGACCCAAAGACACAGCTGCTGCCCCTCCTCCAAAGAAGAAAGCTGCCCCTGCAGCAGAGGCTGAGAATGAACCTCAAATCCCTTCTCCAGCCATAAGGAAGAAGAGGACTGCCAAGACAAGAAAGGCAGCTGCCTCTAAGAAAACTCAGAAAGCCTTCACCTTTGAGGAACCTGAGGATGTTGAACCAGAGGTTCCACTGCTCCCATCTAGAAAACGAAGATTGGTCAAGAAATCCGACCTTGAGAATACAACTGAGTCTGCCACTCAGCTGGAAAAGGAAGAAGAGACTGCTGGAAATCAAGAAAAGCAGTCTCCTAAAGTAATCGATGAATCGACTAAGTCTGCTGATGATGTGCAGCAGATATCATCCGAAGACACAACTATACGAGAGACAACTGAGAGAAGTAAATCAACAGAGATGACAGAACCTATAGTTGAAAAATTTGTCTCTCCACCAGCTACTGATGTTGCTGAAGGCGAGGAGGAGCAAAGTCTCTTGCCTTCAATTCCTGAAAAAGGAGGACAAGAAGACGAGGATGATGATGATGACATAATCATGTACTCTCCACTATATCATGACATTCAGAGACACCTAAGAGAGTGGAGGGCATGGAAACTTGATCACTCAAGGGTACAATTCACAAACCCTGAGTTCATTGATGAGGAAGATGAATTGCTGCGATTTCTCGGCGCTAACACTGTGCTACAGGCCCTTGATGAAGAAAACTGCATGGATATTCTTCACATCATCAGGGAGAAAGAAAAAGAAAAAGCAGCCAAGGAAGCACAAACACTTGAGAAATCCAAGATGTGTGAGTTTACTGGTTCTCACTATCACACTCATACACATCTCGATGTGTTCTCGGAAAGTGATAAGGATATGGATCCCATTGCTGCAGCAGAGAAGTTCGAGATGCAGCAGGCCTTGAGGGATTCTAGAACCATGCATGAGCAAAATCTGTTTGAAGGCCCAGGAGAGTCTTCACAATCTCTCATGCAAATTGATCCTCTCGGAGTGGTGCACCAGATTGCTACAGACATCGCTGTAGCCACGTCCCCTGTATAATCGGAGGATGGATCCAAGGGCACTGGCAATGACACTGGGATTTTGGGCACCCAAGTTGAGCCAACCCCTGAAGAAGGTGTTTTACCACCTGCCCCAGCGGCTGAGCACTCAAAGGAAAAGGCCGCGAGTCAGGAGCAGAGTGACCCCACTGTTAGTCACTCAGCTGGTGCGCCAGTTGAGGGGGAAGCTCTCTCCACCACAACAGGATTGGAGGATGTTGTGGAAGACTCCAACTTGCAGAAAGGAGGCGAAGTGGAAACAGAAAAAGAACCACAACAGAGTGACATTGACGAAGCTCGGACAGTTGAGTCTATCCCAACTGAAGTGTCAACTGCTTTGAAGGCTAATGACACTGTTCTTACAGTCGAGGCACATGATGGAGATGTCAGATGCCCTGGGAGTTAACACTCTGGCAGTGAAAGTGCAATCCAAGGAGTTGAGACTCTTAAAGATGCCATGGTCAAAGACCCTAAGACAATCTATGATCAAGATCTTTGTTAAGGCAGTAAGGCTCTCAATCACCGGGCAAAGTAATCCCAAAGCCCCAATCGAAACCGAGTCAATCAAGCGTAGCTCCCATAGTCCGCAAACAAGAATTCACTACACTAGCTCCGTCATCGCAGTACAAAACCACGCAAACCATCCCATATGTGCGTGATGATGCCTCTCAGGAGATGTTTCCTTTCACTCAAGTCCTACCAGAGTTAGAAGAAGAGACCGCCGCTCAACAACGAAGATTTACTGTAAGAGAAGATCCATTCATCCCCACTGACACCATTGTTCCAGCTGAATTTGACTTTGATGTAGAGTGTCCTGCAGCTGAATCAAGTGACACAGCTGAGATTCGTGAGGTCTTCAAGAAAATCTGTGACGAGATTGAGAAGATTGAAAGACATCAGGCCTCACTCGACTTAAGACTGGACAACGGGGATGCTACCCTCACAAAAATAGACTTGAGAGGGATAGTAGTACGGATCGGGAATGGTCTCAACAAAGAATCGCCATGCGACTCAAACAAGTTCATTATTTCAAAGCATTATATGGCAGAATGCTCGTCTGGATGGCTGACAACGCTGATATCAAACAAAGGATGCAAGCTTACATCGAAAGGCTACTCGAGTCTCACAAGACTAAAATGGAGCTGCTGCAAGAATTCCAGAGAGAATAAATTATGCGCCTTGAGAACACAATGAATGACAAATTCAGCCTACTCATGGGTGAAATGAAGTTGGTGGCGGCCGAGTCCAAGGCAACTCGCTCAGAATTTCGAGCAGCTTATGCAACAACTGACTCCAAACAGAATTCAGCTCTAAGCAGATTCGACTTCATGCTCGCAGGCATGTTCCCTGGGGTCCCTTTTTCCTTTGATGATGCCAAAAAGGGGGAAGAGGACTCCCTAAGGAAATTAAAAGAAGAAAAGCTGAAGGAAGAAGCTGAGGGGGAAAGTTCGAAAGATTTGACATTGATGATAGCTGAAACCCCTCAGTAGGGTCAAATTACTGCCTCTATCCTGAGCAAACTCCCCGTAACCCTACCCATTGAGCACTCTGTTGTGCCAATGTCAGAGAAAAGAAGAATCATTGAAGCATGGATTGAGGAGTTTTCTAAAAAGTAGGATGTCCGCGTTCAAGAAGTGCTGAAATAGTATGGTGGTATTCCAGCAGGGAAGGATCAAGATGCTGACCCTGACAATGGATCTGAGCCTAGATCAGTTGAAGAATTCAAAACGCTCGAATCCAAAAGGAATGTCACTAGCCCAAGCCTAGGATCTGTACTGGGAGAAAGGTCTTGCATTGTGTGAAGAAGTTGAAAAACAGCAGACTTCCAGCAGTCACTCAGCTGGTAAGCAGAAGACTCCCATGTAGTACACACCCAGAGGAAGAGGAAGAAGTGGTGGTAGAAGAGGTTCCCGACCTCGACCACAACCCAAGAATATTGAATATGTATACCCTGGGAAGAAAGAGGGGATCTACTAGGCTGGGTATGATGAAGTGGCCAATCTGGAAGTGGCAAGAAAGAATGCAGAGGCGGTAAGAAGACAAGAAGAGGAGAATGAAAGGCAAACACAACAATGGCTCGAGAGAAAGAGGAGGGATGATGCTTCTAAAAGAGCTTATGAAAAAAGCGGCAGAGTCAAAGAAAAGAAAAAGAAAAAGGAAGAGACCATGACTCGAAAGAAAGAGTCAAGAAGAAGAAAGAAGGAAGCGTGAAGGCGTTGAAGTGTTCTTTGCGAACCCTTCATGTATATATTACTTACATAAATACATTTTTGTAAGTCATCCGTAATACTTAGTGATTTTCCCTGTAATTTTTCACTTTGTATTTACTCTTGTATCTTAGCATAGATATGTGTTTTGCCTTGATAAAGAATGCTATGATACCATTGTACACAGCTATGTAAAGGACAAGAATGCTATGATCAATAAAACGATCTATTCAAGCATACATTCTTTGTTACTGCATTGTCTGTATGTATCTTTGTTGTTTACATTTTGTTGAATGTTTTTAAGTTTTGGCATCATCAAAAAGGGGGAAATTGTTAGGAAATTTATCTTGTAGATTTTGATGATACCATGTAAAATTTAAACTAGAGAGTTGGCACCCCATTTTCCTTGTAATTTTTATTGTAATAGATAGGGCTGGAAAAGCTGAGTCAAGTCAGCCATGCCTAGAGATACTGAAGTGAAGATTTCGCTGCAAAGACAACTGAGTATGGCAAAGAAGGAAAGTCAAGAACTCGATTGAAGGTGTATCAGTTGTGAATCAGCTATGTGAAGAGTCAGCCAAGTCAACTCAAGAAGCCAAGTCTCAAGTTGAAGTGACAGATGAATCATCCAAGGATTGTAAGCTAACTCAAGTCACCTGGGAATAAAAGACTGCAATCAAGTCAAAACAACATGTTAAAGCTATCAGAGATAAAGTGTTAGTTCCAATTGTGTGCAAAAGGAACAAACCAATGGGAAGTACTGCACCAAGTGTCAGAAACGTTGCAATGCTTTGCAAGACATTAAATACAAGGAAATGTCAACATCAAGGACTGCAACAAGACAAGCCAACGAACACAAATGACTTTTGAAATTAGCCTATCTCTTCAACGGGCAAAATTTCGAAAGTTCACTATAAAAGGCTGAGGAAACTCATTGAGAAAAGGTTACCTGAACCACGAACAAGCAAGTATTATCCAAGCTATTAACCTGAAATATTCTCAAGTATATTCAAGCAAATCCTCAAGCCTGAAACTCGAAGGAAATCGATCCAACACAAGCTGTGAAGGAAAGACAACTTCAAATCTGTAGAAGAGGAAACTTTTGAATAATCAAAAGGGGTCTACTTTCCAATGAGAATTGTAGGAAGGTTCAATGTCGAACCAGTATCAAGTTATTGGAGGGCTTCGTGATCAAATCCAAGAGCTTGAGAAAGTGAGCTAAAGTAGCAAGGCAACTGCCCTATGAAGAAGCTGAGTCGCAAGAGAAGCCAGTTGTGTGACCAAGGCTATCTCTAGACTATTCACCATGTTGTAAACTGATCTGTTACATAGTGGATTCCTCCAGGAGTTGGAGAAGAGAGGATTAGAAGAATTACCCCATCTTTGAACCTCTATAAAAATTAATTGTGTCATTTATTTTTCAGCACATTTGTATTCTGCATACTGACATCATATCTGCTGATAAACTCATATTTGCTATCCAGCTGATTAATAACCAAGTACTAAAATCAAGTGTTAAAACAAGCTTAAAACAATTCAAAGGGTGTTAAGTCTTCCGCTGATAAAACCAACACAGCCAAGTTAAAGTTCAGGTTAAACAACCGAGTTATTCTATCAACAACTCTATCGAGTCTGTTGAGTGGCTAACTTAGTTGAATAACCAACTTAGTTGTCCCTCAAGGACAACTGTTTGAGTTAACTCTGTAATAGATTTAAAAGGACTAAATTCGAAAAATTGGTAAGGTTTATTCAACCCCCCCTTCTAAACCTTACTTACACCCCTTGGGACCTACACAGATAAGCGGTCGGATTTCCATGATGCTCCTCCAACTCCAAGAAGGCCGAGATCCAAGATGGGCAGTAAGAAAATTCCCCGTTGGAAAACATTTAGCGCGAAGGAGCCGAGCAAGCAAGGATGACGGATGACAAAGAAGTTGCCATGCTTGTTTAGCCAAAAGCGCTAGATTAAACGCACGGAGGTGACGGAAACCAAGCCCCCCAGTGTTTTTGTTACGTGCAATTTTGTTCCAAGATAACCAATGCATCTTCATTCCGTCGGCGGAACCACTCCAAAAATAGTGCGCAACCATAGACTGAATTTTATCAAGGATATTGTCCAGAAGTCGGAAACAAGACATAGCATACGATGGGATTGACTAAATCACAAATTTTATAAGAATGTCACGACCGACTTGAGAAAGGGATTTCTCCTTCCAATCTTGAATACGTTGCCAGACGCGGTCTTGATGGACGAGAAAACCTCCCACTAATTCTTGCCAATAACATAGGGCAAGCCAAGATATTAACCATGAGAGGAAACTGCGGGAATGCCAAGAACATCAGTAATTTGCTGAATAACACCCGAGTCCGTGTTCGGGCTAAAGAGAATACCTGATTTATCATAATTTATTCGTTGGCCCGAAGCACACTCAAACAAATCAATAGCAAATTTAAGATGCCGAGCTTCATCAAGTGTGGCTTTTCCAAACAAGAGAGTGTCATCCGCGAAGAATAAGTGTGATATACTCGGCGCATGTCTATTAATCTGAATGCCATGAATTTTTCCTGCGACTTGAAGATCCTGCAAAATAGATGAAAACACTTCGGCACAAATAATAAAAATATATGGTGAAAGAGGGTCCCCTTGGCGGATGCCCCGATGTGATAAAACCGAACCAAACTGAGAGCCATTCAAAAGAAAGGAAAATGACAAAAAAGATATGCACATGCAAATAACCTTAATAAAATAAACGGGAAAGCCCAAGGACGTAAGGACATTAAGCACGAAAGGCCACTCACCACGATCAAACTCTTTGATCATATCAAGCTTTATTGACATATAACTCATTTTACCCACAGTACGCCCCTTCAAGGAATGGTGAATCTTATAGGCCACTAAGATGTTGCCAGTAATAAGGCGGTTCGGGAGAAACGACGATTGAGTTTTGAAAATAATACAGGTTAAAATGGGCCGCACATGATTTGAGATAACTTTCGACACAATATGGTATAGGACATTACATAAACTAATGGGGCAAAAATGAGCGACTAGTTCAGGAGTTTTTACCTTTGGAATGAGCACAATGTGAGTATTATTAAGATCTTTGGGGGCGACTCTGGAGTTAAGGAAAGATAGCGCCAATATTTTTGAAAGCAAATTGGGCTCATGCCGTCAGGCCCCGACGACTTGACGGGATGCATATATTTAACTGCCTTGACGAATATCAGAGTATGGACGTGTGAGATCATCAACCATGTCTTGAGAGATACGAGGACGGATTCAACTAAGTGCTTGTTGAATATCGCATGGTGTAGGAGAGAAAGTTGTGAAGATGTTTTCGAAATAATCGACAATGATTTTTTCGATGCCCGTGGCGGAAGATACGGAAGCACCATTGCTATCTTTTAATGAAGAGATGTGATTGATAGCACGACGTTTCGAGGCGTGGGCGTGAAAGAACAAGGTGTTGCGATCACCATTTTTGTACCAGTGTTATTTGGCGCGCTGTTTCCATTTGAGGTCGTTAAGCTCAAGAAGAGTGTCAAGTCAGTTGTGGAGATCAGTTAAGAAAGTACGGATTGAATCTGTGATAAGCCCTCCTTCAAGAGCTAGAATCTATTTTTTTTAGCTCATCAATTTTATCCATCAAATTTGCAAAAGAGGACTGGTTCCAAAAAATGAGCCCCGCCAAACAAGAATTTAATTTCTCCTCAACATGAGCAGTTGAATTATCCCAGAAATCCCGAATAATTTGTTCACAGTCAGTTGAGCGAACCCAATAAGATTCAAACTGGGGAGGTTTTTTCTTAGCAGGTTGATGGCGTGGGGAATGAGGCTGTAGAGTTGCAAGGATAAAGGCGTGGTCCGAACAAAATGATGGGGTGTTTATGATTTTATGCCAGGGAAATAAGGAGCGGAACGATGGGTTGCAAAGGTATCGGTCGAGGCGAGCACGTTTAGTGAGAGGATACGAAGAAAGGCGATTCCAAGTGAACTTAGGGCCCCCAAATCCCATTGTCCGATAGATCACATATATCAATGGCGTCTCGATAGAGGGATATTTGCTAGGATGCTCAGGGGTGACTACCAGAGAACTCACGTTGGTGAAAAACTTCGTTAAAATCGCCCATACAAATCCATGGTTTGGTTGTTTGGGAGGCAAGGCTTTTGAAAAAATCCCAAAATGCACAGAGCTGGGAAACTACGGCTGACCGTAGACACCAGTGAGACAAACTTTTGTGGAAGCATAAACAATATCTACATCAATGATACGATCATTATATCCACAGAGAGATACATCCAAATTCTGACGCCATAAGAGGCCGAGACCACAGGAACGACCATAGGATCTGAAATACCAAAAAAACCCGATGAATTTTCAATCTATCAAAATCACGATCACTGGGTTTGGTCTCGCAAAGGAAAACCAAGCTTGGAGACTTTTCGCGAATAATATCGCGGATCTTTTGAACTGTACGAGGGTTCCCAAGCCCTCGACAGTACCAACTGAGGAGATTCATGAGGATCGGTGGGGTTGGCTCGCAAGCCATACCTCCACCGTTGATGTAGAAGAGTTAACGTTATCATCCAATAACATTAAGGAGACATCAGTGTCATGATTGTCAGTCCTAGCTTTTTTGCCCAATATTTTGACCAAAATTGTTTGGATAGCTGGATTGTCACGGTTGAGAAGATGGAGTTTGCGTTTGGTTGTCAAATGAGGGGTGGCGTCTGTGATGGTGCTTTGAGATGATCGATTTTTAACTCTGAGGAATGTTTTGGCTAGTTTTCGAGCTGGTGTATCCATATGCATAGGAACATTGACAAGAAAGGGCTGGGAGGTAATGGATTGGGGGAGGAATTACGAGTAGGTGAGGGGAGTAAGGTTAGAATATCAGTAGTACTTCTGGGTACTACTGGATAAGGGGGGCTGCATTTTCTGGAAAGAGGGCTAGAATGTGTAGGAGGTATGAAAGAGGGAAAGGAAGTGGGCAGTGAAAGTGAGACTGGGGGTTTCGGATATAAGGGGGAGTGTAACAGTTGGATTTGGTGGAGAGTGATTATCAGCTTGGAGTGGCTCGAAAGATGGATGAATAATAATGGCATCGGTGTATGCGGGAGAAATGCGAGGGGGTCATTATGTGGAGGATTTGAGAGTGTATTTGTGAGTATGGAGGTGAAGAACTGTCATAACAGAAGAGGAGTGAGGGGGATGGGAGACGTGGGAAGGAGTGAGGGGGGACAACTCTTCTAATAAATTAATTTGATTGATCAAAAGTTGATTGGATCAAAATTAGTTTATTAGAGCTTAATTTTATTGGGTCCAACCAGGTCCCTTTGACGACTCTATATTAAGAACTAGAACAAATTACAAGAGTCATAATGTATTACCGCAGTATATGTGATTAAGTATATTAATTGGAATAATTTTTGAAAATAAAATAAATCATATACTCCAAAAATTGGCAAAGGTTTTTCCAAAATTGATTTATTCCATAAAATTCTTTCCTATTTAATTATAATTATTCTATTGATTGTGCCACACACAAGATAGAGATTTTACTGCAATTCTTGAGTTATTGGAGAACATCAAAGAAGGCTTAAGGATTTGGATTGTGGAATCTCTGCAAGAATTTTTGAAAGCACACTACAATGTAATCTCAATTTCTTCTTGTTGCTATAAATTAATCAATTCATGTTTAATAGCACTATAAATCAGGATCTTAATATCATATTCTGGAGTGTTCTATCACATTAAATCGGTTTGTTGTTGGAATTTTTGGTCTTTGAAAAATGGGTGTTGACCCAATTTTGACCAAATATTAAGTGGTTTCCATTAGTGAAAAATGGAATTAAATTATTTGTAAAAATTCTACTAAGAGAGTAGATGAGAATAGAATAGCATTTGGAATTTCTCAAAACCAATTCCGGGTGAATGAGAAATTAATGCTAGTTAGTCACTTAATACAAGTAAATGGTATGGAAAATGAAAAATGTGGGGAAGGAGAAATGCTCCATCCCACATAGGAAAATGAGGCAAAGTTTGCACACTTTGTTTATCCCAAGTTAGACTTATGGGTTTGGGCCCTTGGGGGCACACAAGTTTTTAAAGGGGTGAGGACCTACATGCTTGTGGATTTGGTTCAAAGCACGCGCGCGCCGCCGCTGCCCGCCCACTGGCTTGGTCCGGCCCGAGTCCGGATCGTGGGTCGTGGGTCATGGGCCTGGGCTTGGGCTTCAAGGCCCATATTCTTTTTGGACCAAAAACCTTTAAATTAATTAATTAATTAATTAACAGATTTACAACTGGGAAGTGTTCGCACTTAGAGCATGGCGGACACACGGCCCGTCTTGCGTCGGGTCGTCGTCGTCCGGACATGTATGCATCCGAAACACAGTGCACGCACGGCCCGTGCGTTGGGTCGTGCGTTACGCCGTAACTTTGTCATTTTGGTTCGCATCCACGCAGGGGCCGTGCGCCGGGTCGTGCGTCGATGCGAAGTGAAGAACAGATGTGTCTGTTCAGTGAAAACCTATCTTTTCGAGCCAAAAGATGTGTTATTTCCATCCGGGCACCTTGATGCCTTTATAAACTGACCCCTGCAGATTGAAATGACACACGAAAATAATCAGAACATAAATCAGTCATTGCATTTTCGAGCATATTGACATTTCCATCCCGTTCAAAAGCTTGAAAGTTTAAACACTTAGAGTTCGCTGTAGTTTCGGTTTTTGCAAGTACTAATAAACTGGAATTGAAGAGTCGTTGTACCATAGAGACGAACGCCGGAACCGTAAGCACTTTGTATATGGGGTGTCTTTCGTCTTGCGGAGACTGAATATAATTCAGGCCTCGGCTTAGCCTATTTTTCCAAACACATAGCCATATCTTAAACAGAAACCTTTCCAAATAAATTTACCCAACATTTGCGTAATTGAACAACTCTGTGTTGGCTTACATTATGCCCATGAGACCATCTCATTCAAGTTTTTATGAAAGAAACTAATATTTTTACATAATTTGAATACAAAAAGAGATTATTGTTTTTCCAATTATTATGTGAAACTAAGAGGGTGTTTGGTTGAGCTTATAAACCCTTCAAAATATGTTATAAGATGTTTGAGAGCTTATAAGGTGTTTAAATTTGTTTGGTGAACTACTTAAAATCTTATAAGCTCTTAAAATAAGATGTTAGGAGCTTATTAGCTGTTTTTTAAAAATGTCGGGAATCCCAATTTCTTTTTCAAAATAAGATCTTATTTCAACAACTTTATTAATTTCGACTATTGTAATTACAAATTTGCCACTACTAACATCTTAAAAGCCACACTATCTTTTTTTATCTAAACACTTCAAAAACTTATTCTTAAAATAAGATCTAATCTATATATATATAATATCCAAGTCACTTATAAATAGTAAAAAAAACTTTTTCCCGCCTAAAACACTCTACTTAAAATAGTAAAACACATTTTCAGCATTTAATTAAAAGAATGTAACAAATAATAGGAAAGTAATTATAAGAAAATGAAATCAACATATTTTCTGGATTAAATTGTATATTATATGGTAACTATCGAATTAGGACAAATGGTAAGTAAATTGGTAGAATTGCTACGTGTGCACAAAGATTACAATCAAGTTATTTTAGGTAATGAATATAACAATATTTTTTGGTCAAGACAATTTATTATGGTAAATTTAAATATATACCTTTCCAATTATAAGAAAATAAAATCAACACATTTTCTGCATCTAATTGTGTAAATGGTAATCATTGAAGAGGACGAATGGTAAGTAAATTGGTTGAAATTGTTGTGCGGGCACATATATTACAATCAAGTTATTTTTGGTATTATATTATTAATTAAGTCTCTTTTGGTCAAGATAATTTATTATGGTAAATTTCATATATATTTCAATTTTAAACATTGATCTGATTGAATTTGTATATATGAATATAAATATCGATTATATACATAAACATTCCAAAAAATTAATTGCGGCATTAGGTCAGGGCTTCGGAATTATATTTCATATATATAATTATAGTAAAACACGTTATTAGCAAATATTGGTATAATTGGCAATTATTGAACATCGTTTGGTGATTATATCAATAAAAATAGTTTAATATAAATTAATCTATAATCCAGGCCAAATTTTATGTAATTATATTACTTATATATGTAAACATTTCCATCATATATGATACAAATCTTGATTTAAAAAAAACTATCCGAAACTTTTAGCAGTCATCACATAATAATGTAAAAAATAATTGCAAAGTAATTACAAGAAAATAAAATCTGCAAATAAGGTAACATCACGTTGCCAAATAAAAAACACTTTCCTTGATTAATCTCATTATATAACCTATAAATACGAGTTGTAATTGCAGTCATTTATTTTTATCTGCATTTCGAAAACCTTTGTCCATCTTTCTCTGCAATTCAAGCAATATAACACCAATGACCAATGACCAAACCAATATTGACAGCTTGGAGTATGTTTTTCATGATGCTAAGGTTTATAATTTTTTTTGTCATTACAATATTTAAATTCATTATATAATTACCTTAAATTTCATAATGCAGGACTATTAAATCTATGAGACTGTAAAATATACAATATAAGAGTAAGCTTATTGAAGGCAACGTTTATGCCACAAAGGACTTCGTCGTAGCTAATTAATAACACTGACAAATACAAGACGACGAGTACAAGATACAAGATGTTGAAGGTGCCAATGAGACTATGCTATTTATTATGCAACAATAGTTTTGTTTTTTACATTTTAAAATTATAATATAAAGTGTAAATCGAGCAATAATTTTACAACTGGATATCTGTTCCAACAACAATTGCTTACCTCTCTTCATATATCCGTTGCATCAATGTATTCTCTAACATAAGTTCTAACTGCAAAAGAAACAACCCATATAAAAATTTGTCGGAATCCGACGATTTAGAGCTAACTTATAAAACTTGGTTAAAGCAAAATAATAGAATAGCTTATCTTTCTTATTGTGTTTTGTTTGTTCTTGGTGCACAAACATATTACCTGTACAATTATCACAACTTCTTCAATTAGAAAATAGAAGAAAAAAAAATTACATAATTTGCTGAATAATCTGATTATTTCAATGTGAAAAAAATACCAAATGCAAATTATAAAATGGTGATACACAATACTAAAATTTAAATAGGAAAAAAAAATTATCAACGTAATGAAATTAAATTTTAATTCCGAGATTTAAAAAATGACACATAATTTTCTAATTTATGTAGATCTATTTCATGAAATCAGTTTAATTTAATTCCGTCTACAAATTCAAACATTACGCTTAGTTTACCTCCAGCAAGGGTTATGCAAGGTAGAAAGAATCACGATGAGAATCACATCCTACATTCCAAAAAAAACAAAACGTGAATAAAAATAAATTTACAAGCATAATAAAATTATTTATAATAACAAAAAGCTGAATTGCCTTAAACCTCGAGATGTTAGCTGACGAGAGCCGTACATGGTCCAATACGGATCTTGGATATTTTATAATGTTCTACATTATATATTTGGTCCAAATTTCTGAAATATTAAATGGACACAAAAAAATCTTTGAATACAAAACCAAAAATTAAAACCTCTTTTGAGGTCGGAAAATAAATTCTGGTGAAATTTAGGGTTTGAGATAGCAGCTGAAGTGAGAATTTTGTTTGAGATGAGTAAAATAACGTC
Organism: Rehmannia glutinosa; assembly: GCA_016081115.2. NCBI lineage: Eukaryota > Viridiplantae > Streptophyta > Magnoliopsida > Lamiales > Orobanchaceae > Rehmannia > Rehmannia glutinosa. The sequence goes on from CM071935.1 coordinate 9,816,063, forward strand.
TAAAATAAGGGTTTGATATAGCGTCTGAAATAGGGCCGACGGTTGACAGAAAAATTGTATCGGCGTGAGCGTTTGAACTAAAGATTGAGAGAATTAAGGAGTTTTAGATGTAGAGAGAAAAGTAGGCGTAATTGAGAAACCCCAATGTAGGTGTAATTTATTTATTTAAGATACTCAATCCGTCCCAAATATATAGTTCAGTTTAATTAGAAAAATATTGAAATCTATTTTACTTGATTTACTTTTATTTAATTAATAGTGTAGGTTATAAAATGCATATTAAATAGAGTTATAATAATAAAAATAGAAAAAGTACTATTAAATATAGAAATTGGACTATATATTTGGAACTAGAACAATACCCGTGTGTTACACGGGATTTGTCCAAATTAAAAATTTAGGTCACAAATTTATTTTTAATAATTATAAGAGATCCAAAATACTAATTAGAAATATTAAAAAAAAATTCAAAAATTAGAAGAGTATCATACAAATAGTTCACTTCAAATTCTGAAAATTTTCTTTGTAAACTACACTATTTGTTCTATTTCTAAGTGTACCGTTTTTGTCACAACAAAGAATTTCCAAACCCTTTATGCTCTTAATACTCTTGATATGGCCACATAAAGTTGATCGTGAGATTGTGATAAAATATTTTGTATTTAGGATTATAATTTATATTTTAGAGTTGATGTTGTGAGAAATTGATTTATTTTGGTATTTATATTTATCTTTTAGAGTTGAGATTTGAATCTCGTAGTAGCAAACAATCTGAAATTAAAAGGTGCATATAAAACAAATATATTTTTGAAAGATAATATTTTTAGATGTATGTCAAACCCCAATTTGTATTAGTTGTTAGATATATTCATTGATGTGTTTTCTTCAATTTGTTGAGAAAATTAAATATAATTTGATAAGATCATGTAGTATAATCACTATCCGGCCTCAGATCGGTAATTGAATAAATCGGTTTATTTTAATTTTAATTGTTAGGATATGCTCATTTATATCTATGATGAGCTTATTTAATTTGGTTATAATTTGGATTGAATTATTTATTTAATTGTGAATATAATTGGTTAGTGGGTCAAACTTAGATTTAATAAGAGTAATTTAAAATAGATGTTGGAGTTAGCATAAATCAGAAATTAAAAGATGCATATAAACCAAATACATTTTTGAAAGATAATAATTTTAAAATGATAGCGTAAATAAATCATTGATATTTAGATTACTTCATATCTCTTAAAGTTGTTATTATCTTTAAAATTTGTAATCTTTAAATTCAAAAATTCAAAAATATACTATCAATATTTTACCTTTAATTTTTAGATAGCAATGCCACATGAATAATTATAAAGTAGACATGTGGAATTGAGAGAATGAAAAGTTGACACATGTCAAAATTAATGAGGTGATGACATGTATCAACTTTGTTTTATCTTTTAGTATATAGGATTGATATACATATATAAATTTATCAAATATTTTAAATTAATTAATACATTATAAGAAAAATTACTCAAAAAACCTGTTGGATATACATATATAAATATATAAATATATTAAACATAGGATTTTGCCGTAATATTGATTTTGCCAAATTGATAACTTTGATGATTAAATGTTTGATTGGATTTTAATAGTTATATAGGGAAATATGAAATTTAATTATTAAGTTGATGATAAACTGATAGTAAATTGATACAGTAAATCAATTTATAATTGGAAGAATAAGGTGGTGGCATGGTTTGACACGTGATTATATATGAAGACGACACGTGGATTTGAAAGAATAAGGTGTTGACATGTGTACCAAATTAATCAGGTGAAGACATGTGGCAGATTGTTTTTTCTTTAATTTTACCTTTAATTTTTAGATAGCAATGCCACATGGATAATTATAAAGTAGACATGTGGAATTGAGAGAATGAAAAGTTGACACATGTCAAAATTAATGAGGTGATAACATGTATCAACTTTGTTTTATCTTTTAGTATATACGATTGATATACATATATAAATTTATCAAATATTTTAAATTACTTAATACATTATAAGAAAAAATCCTCAAAAAACCTGTTGGATATACATACATATACATATATAAATATATAAATATATTAAACATAGGATTTTGCCGTAATATTGATTTTGCCAAATTGATAACTTTGCTGATTAAATGTTTGATTGGATTTTAATAGTTATATAGGGAAATAGGAAATTTAATTATTAAGTTGATGATAAACTGATAGTAAATTGATACAGTAAATCAATTTATAATTGGAAGAATAAGGTGGTGGCATGGTTTGACACGTGACTATATATGAAGACGACACGTGGATTTGAAATAATAAGGTGAAGACATGTGGCAGATTGTTATTTCTTTTAGTATATAGAGTTGATATCTCAAAAAGAAACAACGAACTATATATTTAGGACGGAAAGTATATTTTTAATCAGATCTTAATCCCTCATTTCCACCTACGTGTCTCAAGCTTGTGAAATATAGTACATGTGTGATGCAAATCGTATACTTCATTGCAATATCAAAATTTTGGAATCATTTTTTTTTAACTTAATAGATAGTTGGACCTTCATCTAAGTTGGTTAGGTAATGAGTCTAAAAATTAGACAATTGGGTCGTTTAAAAGTTTTATAATCTTAATATAACTCATATTAATTAATATATGGGTTTCATAATCGGAAATTAAAAATCTAGATATTAACTCACATACAATCTTAAAAATCGTGGTTAAATAAAAACTAATATAATAATTGAACAAAATTATTCAAAGATAGAAAATATATCATATGTAAAAACAGGGAAAAAGATCATTCAATTATTCTATCAAACCATTTTATGAAATATTCTCATTGGTTCTCCTATATGGATGTGTTGACACTGCTTATATTCATTATCAACGGTTTATTTTTTTATAAAAAAATCATCAGATAAAAAATTAGTTTTCAATCTAAAAAAAATGACCTGATATTATTGACTCTTATCAAAGACTTAAATATGACAAAAACATAGTGGACTATGAAACTCTACCTTAGCAGAAGCCAACATCCAACGACAAAATACAAGTACGTGGTTTGGAGTGCATTTTCCCCGATGCTGAGGTATAATAATATACTTATATGTTTATTTATATGAATGCAATATTAATCAATTAGCTAATGCTATATTTGACCTTAAATATCTCATTGTAGGGGGACCGAATACATCAGAAACACATGTCAAACAATATAGGAAGCAACTAACCGAATGACGTTTCAATACAACATATATGTAACATGATATAGAGATATATAAATATATTATAGAGTTTTATATTACATATAGATTGTATATATGCATTCAATTTATGTAATTGAATACAACACAATCCGTGCATCACACGAGTCAAAACTAGCATGTATTTATTTCATAGAACCCAACACATTACGTCCGTGCATCGCACGGGTCAAAAACTAGTATCTTATAAACTCAAAAAAACATCTTATAAGATGTAGGAGCTAATAAGATTTTTTAAATAAACTTAGTCAAACACTATATAAGAAAAAAGTGCGGCGAGCTTAAATTAGGATGGAACAATGCTATTGCATTTAAATAATTAAATAAGGAGTAACCAGGTGGCTTAGCCCACCTGGCCACCACAAGCAATTGTGTGATGGAGGTCAGGGGTTCAAATCCCTGCTCCATCAAATTGTTTGTGGGGTGGAGGTCAGGGGTTCATATCCCTTCTCCATCAAATTGCTCCCCGGGCATATGCGGTGGTGAAGATTTGGTGGGAACTCATCTTGAATAAAGATCCGTAGTGGGTTCATCCGATCGTTATTAGTAGATTGAGATTCGGGAGAGATCGTTATTAGTAGATTGGGGTCGAACATAATTGTTCTCTTTACCTGTAGGATCGGTTGTACGTCGCCAGACCCGCCGAACACTTGGCCATGTGTGCATCCCGCGGTTTTACCTTGGCGGCAATGAATGAGGAGCCGAGTGTTGTCCTCAGCGTAGTCGGATGTAAGCATGGAAGTCGAAGTTATCAAAAAATAATAATAAAAAATAATAATAATAATAATAATAATAATAATAATAATAATAATTAAATAAGGAGTAACACATATACCCATAAGTCATTTTTAAAAGTTGTCTTTGGAGACCCTACTCATAATGGCCAATTAAGAATTGGACAAACAGAATTAGATGCCCAACGGGCAATTTTTCTTTGAACAACAACCGCTTTCACTATATCTTTTAGGGATAATTACAAAAAACACCCCTGAGGTTTGAGCTAATTATAAAAAAACCTAAAAATGTTTCAAAATTACAAAAAAATCCATCAGGTTTCATTTTGCCTTAAGTTTAAGGGGGTAACTGTAATATTTTTGTAAATATGAGGGGTTTTTTGAAATATTTTTGAAAATCGCCGGGAAAAATGTAAGACGGAATCAAACCTCAAGGGTTTTTTTGTAATTTTCATAGAATTCTGGATTTTTTTGTAATTAGCCCAAACCTCAGGGGTGTTTTTGTAATTATCCCTATCTTTTATTATGTGCATTAAAGTTCATTTACTGAATAAAAACAAACGATATGTCACACGTTAATATGTTGAGGCACTGAGATTCAATCTCAATTTTGAAACAACATATTTTAATTAGCTGAGCTCAATAATTTTAATAATACATTATTTAAAAATAAAAACAACTGATAAGGTATATAAATAAATAGATATATTAATTTTAGTTTCACAGATTTTAGAATAGTTTATGTGAACAAAAGGGTGTATGTAAATATCATACATGCATGGATATCATCAATTTAATTATATCTCTTTCCAAATGCCAAAGAATTTCAAGAGTTGTCAACATCAAAATATCACTAATGTGATTTTCCTTTCTTGATTCCCAAATTCCCGTTAGCGACTAAAATTCATAACTAAGGAGGATGCTTACTAACAATTTGTAACACCCGGGAAAAAAAGAAGAGAAGTGTATTTAATTAGTTAGATGGCCCATTAGTGAATTATTATTATTATTGGGTTTATTATCCAATTACTTGGCCCATGAGGAATTCTAAGGTGTTTGGGAAACTAGCTAGGGTAATTATATTAGGACTCTTTTGTTATTAGGGTTTTATTATACCACATTAGAGGGGACCAAACCAAAAACACGTTCCAGCTCTTTCTCTGAGCCACCACAGCCCCATCGTCTACCATACAACCTCGATGAAGTTTCTTTTCAATGCCATGATCCCTCAATTGCCTTCCATATTTCATTCTCAACTCCTAAGGTAATTTTCTTATAAATTTCGAAACCCAATATATGCTATTCAGAAATTTATGAAATTTTAATATGTTATTCATAAATCATAATGTCGTTCTTATTGTACTGTTAAAATTTCATACTAATCCGATGAGTACTTTTGTACTTATTGAATTTTCAAACTAAGATGCCAGAATTTATGTTATTCTCTGCTTTTGTTTTAGAAATTCCTAAACCCTACTTATACATATCCAAAATTCGTGAAATTTTAATATGTTATGTTATCATATATTTAAAATATTCAGTTAAACTTTCATATACTTTTGATTTGTATTTTATTTTATATGAAATTCGCATTCAAGCTTTCTAAATATTGAATATACTCTGTTTCTGATTTATAAATTCTAGAAACCAAGTATAGAGATCTTCAAAATATCTGAATTTTGTATAGTTATGTATTAGAATGTTTTCTACCATGTGGTAAAATCTCAGATCATTACAACTTATATTTATTTAAATATTAACTATTTTCCAAGACATTGCGATTTTAGCCATGACAAAAGTTTCATTTATAAAATTCAAAACCTAAAGTTAACGAATTTAATATTTTATTATATTTGCATATGTTATACTTTGATGTGTATAGAATACGTTGTTAAAGTTTAAAATCATATAGTACTATATTTATTTAAATATGATTTTTCTCCCTTAGCTATGCAGTTTTTAATGTTACAAAGACATAAATTTAAAATTAAAATATTTCTAATCTTCCTAATATTTTTATATGATATCTATTTTTGAGTTTATTACCTCTTTGTAAAAATACTAAATAATTCCAGATACGGTTCATGAGAAAATATTATTCGATCCCAACTACGCAGTGATTTTAGTATTGTTCAAACCAACCAAGTTGAACCCTAAACCTTAGGAAAATACCGTGAGCTTCCACGAATGTTATTTTAGTGCTTCCGATATCGAGGTTAATACTTAACCTTTGACTTCTAGGAACTAAGATGTACATATATTCATGTTAGGCGATGAGGACGAGCTCAAGTTCATAGGGATATTGCATCAAATCATTCTACTATTTTTCAAGCAAAGTTTCAAGGTGGGGTTTGTTTTCTTAACTTTATTGTCCTTATTAAATGTTTAGATTATTTTGCATGAATGTGTAGTACAGTTGCTTAGGCCCTATTGAGCCGGGGGACTCAAGAGGTCCGGGGGTCGATGTATCCCCGGTGGAACCCACTGCAGTGCTACCTATTGTCTATGTCTACGGTTTTTCAAAAGATCTATGCTATGTCCTATTGGATTGTATTTGCATGCTTATATTTGATATCTGTGTATTTAGCTTGGACAATTTATACTCCACTGAGCTGTGTCGCTCACCCCATATATAACAAATTTTTCAGGTTAATGAGTTGGCGATGGTTATTGACGGTGGATAATGGGTGGCCTATGAAACTACTGGAGTAATGTCTTTTTATTTTTAAATGTTGTTTCCAATTGAGTAAGAAATTATTATACGAATTATGATTTCCCTATGCAACTGCTAGAGTGATGTCTTTTTCTAAATGTTAAGTTTCAATTGAATAAGAAATTGTTAAACAAATTATTATTTTAAATGTGTTTACCTACGATGCTAGACTCTGTGTGATAATTGATTTGTGTTGAGAACAAATGTTCAGTTTATAGGAAATTTTCGAATAGAGATAATAAATGATGAATTATTATGGTTTTCTAAGTTTATTTATGTAAATAGACGAAAATTGATACTTCTTTTATAAACTAGTAAATGTGCGAATTTCTTAGAAATAAACGAATATACGAATTTTCTACACTTTATAATTTGCTTCCGCTGGTTCTATTGATTTTGAATGAGATATATTTACAAGCCTATTTTCTCTTATAAATAAAAATAAGTACGCGATTTTTCAAAGTCTTTCACTGTCAAATGGTCTTTTAGAATTATATGATATCAAATTTATTCAAATTATTTTATGCAATTACTTCCACTGTAATTATTGTTCTTTTAAAAATTTAATGGCTCGCTATAACGAGTTGTCTTTCTCATGTTTCTTATGGAAAAAAAAATAATATACGGTAAAATAAATATTTGCACACATTTTATAGTTCAAAATTTCGGGGCGCTACACAATTACTTTCTATCGTTACTCGGTGCTTTTAGGGATGGAGCCACGGCGTGGCGGCAGTAGTTCCCCTCAACTTCTATTTTTTTTTTAATTAATATAAATTTATTATATAAAATTATAACATATTTAAAATTTCGCCTCCAAAAAATTGAAATATTTCTCTTTATCTACTAACTTTAACTGAAAATGAATCTAACCCCCTAATTTGCATTTTCTAACTCGTTCTTGTTGTTGATGTTAGTTTGCACACCGAAGATAGGGTTAGCCATTTCCAAGTTGTAATTTTGTTCTATAATCAATGTAATAGAATGATAGGCTACAATTCATTGTGCTTAGCTTATCTAAATCATCTGTCTCCTAAACATAATATTTCTTCTCTTTTTGTCCACATTTAGAATGATTATGATAATGTCTATAGGAAAAGAGAATTGTTTTTATTGCCATAAATATTATAAACTGGGTCATTCTTAATCTTTCTTGGACATTACTACTCCATCATATGATTAGATAGATATCTCTTATATTTTCTATCATCAAATATTACCACTAATTGTCTGGTAAATTATTGTTTATTTAATGACTTGATTTTTTTTTCTATTGTTATATACAGATTGTAATGTTATAAATATACAGATTGTAATGTTTTAAATGATTTAAAAATATTACTGAGAATGTATGGTGGGTCCAATGCTCCCCAACTACTCGACATGATTTTATTTTATTTATTTTTATCTTATTATAGGAGAAGGAACCAACCTAATTTAGTCGCTTCTAATAATTATTACCATCTTTACTTATTGCTATTAATAAATTGCTAGTGCTGATGCTTTGTCGGATACATAGACAGTGGCGGAGTTAGGAAACCTGGCCCCGCCCCCCATATTTTTTTTAAAAGAAACTTTACTATGTAAAAAAAAATTTATTTTTTGTATAATTTTTCTTTTAATTTTTTATTTGGTTTAACTCAATTTTGTGTATCGGCACACCTCCGTTTTATATAGTCTATATCATTAAACTGCACAATACACATAATGACATCAATATTTATTTTACATTTATTATTCTAGGCTTTCCAGCTGGTTGAGAGATGTGATGAGCCAAGGGCGTGCAGTTAGGAAATTCCAATCTTCCTTCCGTGTCTACCACTTAATCGGGTAGATGACGTTTATCTCATTTATTTCATACTTTGAATAAATGACCCCACTTAAATAATTGGTCAAAACCAATTTAATAAAACCAATTCCAACAATTTATAGAGAAAAAGTACAAAACGGAAGATGCTGGCACAAAGAAATTTGTTGTCGGCAAATTCCTTGAGTTCAAGATGGTTGACACTAAAATGGTGATCAGCCAGGTTCAAGAAATCCAACTCATTCTGCACGATATAATTGCAGAAGGGATGGTTGTGAGTGAATCCTTTCAAGTAGCTGCTATTATCGAGAAGCTACCGCCTCTGTGGAAGGATTTTAAAAATTACCTGAAACATAAGCGGAAGGAGATGGGGCTTGAAGACTTAATTGTCAGATTGCGAATTGAAGAAGACAATCGCAAGTCTGAGATTAAGTCTGGCAAGCTTCCTATGGAGGCAAAGGCAAACTTGGTGGAGCCCAATGCTATCAAGAAGAGAAAACACCCGGGGAATAATCAAAAGCAGGGGAAGGCTAAAAAGTTCAAAGGGAACTGCTTCAACTGTGGAAAGCCAAATCACAAGGCTAAAGATTGTCGTCTTCCTAAAAAGGCCAATCGAAACCAGGTGCATGTGACCGAGGACAAATCGATACCAATTGATATGTCCGAGCTTGATCTCTCTACCGTTTGTGTATGAAGGCAACAAGTGCTACATGGTGGAGAACCCGAGAGAATGGTGGGTGGACACAGGTGCTACACGCCACATATGCTCGACAAAGACATGTTCTCAACGTATACTCCTATCAATGGAAGGAAGCTATACATGGGGAATCATGCAACGTCTGAAATTGTCGGTCTCGTCAAGGTGGTGCTAAAGATGACCTCGGGCAAGGAGCTGACCCTCGTTGATGTCCTTCATGTTCCAGACATTCGGAAGAACTTAGTGTCAGGATCGTTGTTGGTCAAGGCAGGGTTTAGATTAGTATTTGAGGCTCAAAAGTTTGTACTTATGAAAAATGGACAGTTCATAGGGAATGGGTACTTAGACAATGGACTGTTCAAGATGAATGTAATGAATGTACTCCGAAACTTTGAAAGCAATAAAATTAATGCTTCATCTTATTTGCTTGAGTGTTCAAATTTATGGCATGTTAGATTAGGACATGTAAATTTTAACACTTTGAAAAGGTTAGTAAACTTAGAATTACTACCTAACTTTAAAATAGATTCACATCACAAGTGTGAAATCTGTGTTGAGGCAAAAATGGCCAAAACACCATTCCACTCGGTGGAAAGAGAAACAGAACCTCTAGAGTTAATTCACAGTGATATATGTGATTTAAAGTTTGTGCAAACTAGAGGTGGGAAAAAGTATTTTATTACTTTTATCGATGATTGCACAAAATACTGTTATGTATATCTTTTAAGAAGTAAAGATGAGGCCTTAGAAGCTTTTAAAAGCTATAAGAATGAGGTTGAAAATCAACTAAGCAAACGAATTAAGATAATTCAAGTGATAGAGGTGGAGAATATGGAGCTCCTTTTGATGAATTTTGCTCGGATTCTCGGTATTATTCATCAAATGACAACTCCTTATTCACCACAATCAAACAAGATTGTTGAACGCAAAAAACCGAACCCTAAAAGAAATGATGAATGCTTTGTTGATAAATTCTGGTTTATCGAGAATTTGTGGGGGAAGCAATTCTCTCGGCTAACCACATTCTTAACAAAATACCACACAAAAATAAAGATAAAACTCCGCATGAGTTATGGAAAGGTCGAAAACCTTCATATAAATACCTGAAAGTGTGGGGGTGTTTGGCTAAAGTAGAAATACTTAAGCCAAAACAAGTCAAGATAGGGCCTAAAACTATTGATTGCATTTTCATTGGATATGCAAATAACAGTAGTGCATATCGATTTTTAGTGCACAAATCAACAATTCCAGATGTACAAGAAGGTACAATTATTGAGTCAAGGAATGCTGTATTTTTTGAATACATGTTTCCTTGTCAAGAAATGAAAGAAGCTAGTTCTAGCAAAAGAACACGTGATACTGCAGATAGTGATCATCAAAGTGATGAAGAACCAAGACGCAGTAAAAGGGCCAAAACAACTAAGTCTTTTGGTCCAGATTTTCTAACTTATGTATTAGAAAATGAACCAAGGACAATTGGTGAAGCATTGTCCAGTCCAGAAGCTCCATTCTGGAAAGAAGCTATTAACAGTGAGATAGATTCCATTATGCAAAATCATACTTGGGAGTTGGTAGATCTCCCACCTGGAAATAAGCCTTTAGGATGCAAGTGGATCCTTAAAAGGAAATATAAAGTTGATGGAACTATTGATAAGTACAAGGCCAGGTTAGTAGCTAAGGGATTTAAACAAAGAGAAGGCCTTGATTTCTTTGATACGTATTCACCTGTGACAAGAATCACATCTATTAGAGTTCTCATTGCTATTGCAGCATTGCATAACCTTGAGATACACCAAATGGATGTGAAAACGGCTTTTCTAAATGGTGAATTAGAAGAGGAAATCTACATGGAACAACCCGAAGGGTTTGTTGCTCCCGACAGAGAAGAAGGTGTGTAAACTCGTTAAGTCATTGTATGGCCTTAAGCAAGCTCCGAAACAATGGCACGAAAAATTTGACAGAACTATCTTTGTCAAAATGGTTTCAAAATTAATGAGTGTGATAAATGTGTTTATATTAAAGACACACCTAATGCTTATGTAATTGTCTGTCTTTATGTTGACGACATGTTAATTATGGGTAGTAATCATGATATAATCATGAATACTAAGAAAATGTTAATTAAACATTTTGATATGAAAGATATGGGTGTAGCGATGTTATTCTCGGGAATTAAGATATCTAAAACATCGATGGACTTGTTTTGTCACAATCTCATTATATTGAGACAATCTTGAAAGTTCAATGCTTATGACATCCTCCAGGCTAAAACGCTGTTGATTTAAGCTTACACTTAGCTAAAAATCAAGGCGAACATGTATCTCAACTAGAATATTCTCGGATTATTGGCGCTAATGTATGTAACAAACTCGCACACGTCCGGATATCGCCTACACAGATTAATAAAGCGAGTAGATTTACGAGTAATCCTGGAAATGACCATTGGAAGGCATTGATAAGGGTTCTTAGGTATCTAAGACTCACCTTGAATTATGGATTACATTACTCGAGATATCCAAAATTGTATTAGAAGAATACAAATGATGCTAATTGGATATCGACTCAAAAGACTTCAAGTCCACTAGTGGTTATGTTTTTACCATTGGTGGTGGAGCGGTGTCATGGAAATTCTCTAAACAAACTTGTATAGCTCGATCCACGATGGAATCGAGTTTATAGCATTGGATAAAGGCTGGTGAAGAAGCGAGAATGGCTTCGCAACTTTTTAGAGGATATTCCTTGGCGGCTAAGCCGGTGGCTGCAATCATGATACATTGTGATAGTCGATCGGCGATAGGAAGGGGCTCAAAATAGTATGTACAACGGTAAGTCTCGACATATACGTCGAAGACATAACACCGTTAGGCAGTTGATCTCAAATGGGGTTATTACAATCGATTACGTGAAATCGAAAGAAAACCTAGCGGATCCATTAACTAAAGGTTTGAATAGAGATCAAGTATACTGCTTATCGAAAGGAATGGGCTTAAAATCCACAAAATAAGAATATTCATAGCGGTAACCCAACCTTGTGAATTGGAGATCCCAAGACCTTGGTTCAATGGGACAACTAAGTTATGTATATTCAGATAAATACTTGGAGCATATTACAGCTCATTCCTATCCAAGTGGAGAAACCTGCTGAATGTGGTGAGGTTAAGTTATAAACTTTTAATGATTCCTATACTTTAAAGAAGTGGAGTATGGCAGGATACTCTTAATAGGAGATCACCTATATAAGTGTGAAGACGGGCCGCTTCAACGAAACACTTATGAATCCAAGATGGTGTCCAGGGCCAAAATGGACACAACCGTGAGAACCAAATGGTGTTAGGAAAGATATTGTGTGGATGTTGTTGTTTTGGTTTACATAAACAGCTGAACAGTTCAAGACATCGTGTCACTGTGCAGCCTAGTAAATCCGATAGCATTCCACTAAGGAAGGTTCAAAGCCACAAGCTACCTCTCCCGATGCAATAGCTTTCCGTTTGAACTCTCTTAGTGTCTGCATTCTCATATACATTTATTTTCATTAATGTGGGGGATTGTTGGAATTGGTTTTATTAAATTGGGTTTTGACCCGATTTTGACCAATTATTTAAGTGGGGTCATTTATTCAAAGTATGGAATAAATGAGATAAACGTCATCTACGCCGCGGCGTAGATGACGTTTAGCATTTTGAATTTTTCAAAACCAATATCGGGTGAATAAGAAATAAATGCATAAAGTTGGCCACTTAAAATGCTTTTATATATTGAATATAAAAGGGTGGGAATATGGAAAGCCATATCCCACATAGAAAACATATTAAATGTTTGACTAGTTAATAAAGAGCTTCACCACTAATAAGGAGTAATCAAGTGGAACTCCTTATGGTACACCCTAGTGGACCAAGTCAATTTTGACTAGCTCAAAAGGCAACGAGACGGAGGCGGGCCGGGCCGCCGCGACGTCGCACATAGTCGCATTGGCGTTTCGAGGCGCACTTTGCACTTCGCGCACGTGCACGTCGTCGCGAGGAGCTTTGAGGAGCCTTAAAGTTTTGGAAAATCGAACCAGGGTTCATCCGGTGGCTCGGTGACGTGGCGGGCGGCTCGGGTGGTAGTGATTTGGCATAATCGTCAGTGGCAACACGTGGCGCGCGATCGATGCGTCTCTGATCACGACAGGCACCGTGATCGACGCGTCTCCCGATTCTGGCTGCAGGTGTATGCCAAAGGGTGTGTTCCTTCAGACAGATGCGATCATGACCATCAGATCGCAGCTGTTAACCACAGGGCGCGATCTGACGGTCAAGACTGATCCGAACCATGGGTTGCACCCAGTCTGAAGAGGCACTAGGAGCTCTATATAAACCAGCCCCCAGAATCATTTCAAGCATCAGAAAATTCGAAATTCACATAGCATCAGCATAAAAAGTCTTGAGAGTTCAAAACACTAAAAGTTCGAAGTGTCTTGTGATTTGTAGTGTTGCTATCACAAGACGCAAGTCGTTGTATCTTAGGAGGCGATTGCCAGTTTCCGTTAACACCGTGAGCGGGGCAATTTCGTCTTAAAGACAAAGAGTCCAACTCTTGCCTCGACTTTCTATTACTCTGCTCAATTTTCTGTGGCCGTTCGGTATACACCATCAGTTTTCCCAACATAACCCACCCCACTGCCACGGCCCAACAAAATCCAGAAATCCAGTCAGTTGCAACTAATGCATTCACCTTGCCACCGTGGGAGAAAGCACACGCATAGAAGCAGCGAGACGGGAACAAAGAATACATTTGAGTTATGCAAATTTTCTGACTTTCTTTTAGTATTTTGTTCAATTATTTATTCTCCATTGAAATGCTTATGCTTTAAAATCTGCGAGTGGACAATTCAAAACTTTAAAGTTATAACATATTTCAGTTGTTTTATTTTTGGGATTTTTTATTCTTGGCCAGTTATCTTTTTATTTTGCTTTGAATTTAGTGTAAACTCATTCAACCTTTATTTTTCAAAAAGTAATTCATCCATGTCATCCAAGAGTTCGTTGATTTGACTGAATCAATTCTGACGCATTTCAAGGGAACTAATTTTTTTCATTAATACTACTAATACTTTTCAAAGGGAAAAAAACTAATACTTTTTAGGAGAGACTACTAAATATTTTTTAGGGGACTACTAATACTTTTTGGGGAAAACCTAATACTTTTGCCGGGAATTACAAATACTTCTTAAGAGAAAAAACTATTATTTTTCGTGGAGAATTACTAAATACCTTTAATGGTAAAATCTAATACTTTTCAGGGGATACTAATATATTTGAGGAGGATTACTAATATTTTCGAGGGGAAAATAATACTTCTGGAGGGCTACTATAAACAATGTTTAAGAAACTATTAATACTTTTCCGATGGATTGCTAATATTTTTCAGGGGAAAAACTAATATTTTTAATGTTCAGATACTTTTCAAGTTCAATTAATATTTTATGGAAGGCAACTAAAAATAATGGTCAAGGAACTACTAATACTTTTCGATCGATTGCTAATACTTTTTAGAGGAAAAATTAATATTTTACAGGGTCCTAGTGTTTCTATATATGCCACTGTCTAATATTACAAGAATAAGAATGCCACCGGATCGATTTTGGAGATCCATCTAAGGAAATTTGGCCCATTAGACCATTTGACATTAATTTTTGTCATTATAATATATGTATATATTTACAAAACTCAAGCAAACTTCAACGGGAAAGAGGGCAATGAAATTTTGGAACTGAGTTAGGTATGGACGTATGGTGCCTCGATGTTAATGAAAAGCAGAAGCCAGAAGGGTAGGCTCGTTTGTTTGATTCTTCTGGACATTTCTGTCTTCACAAAAGACCAATATATTTTGGTCTTATCTAATCATTTGTATTTTCTTGTTTTTTATGATTTGCGTAATCTCTGTTTATACTCGCAGTTACGTTTTTGTTGCGTCTTCAGAAGCTTCCCCCACACCCCACCCTCCCAAAAAACCCCTTCTCATGTTTTTATTCATTTGTTATTACTAGTAAGAAACACGTGCTTCGCACGTGATCCATATAAATTTATGAAAATTTAATTAAATTTTATTGATGAACATTTTAAAGTGCTTTACTAATAAATATGTACTAATTAAATACTTGGATTATTAAAATTGAAATACTTCAAAGTATTTTAATATACAATTTGTTTTTTGTTTATAAATCTATATGAACAATTAAGTAAATCATTTAAAAGACTCAATACAACAAAATAACTAAATTATTATAACAGAAAAATAGGTTTTTATATTAGATTATGATCATATTAATCAATCTTTTGTGATAGTTTAATGGCTATGAAAGTAATTTTCTTAATTAATTTCAGAACTGTTTTTAAATTAAATGCATATATTATGCACTATTATTCGGTAATTCATGAGCTAAAAATTGATATATCACAAATTATTATATTGATTAAAAATTTAATGAGTTGGGAAGAATGGAAGGGAGGGTATAAATCTAAAAAACACGGGAATACTCGACATCGTATCACCATCCTTGCAAAGAGTGAGCGATATTACTTTAACTACAAACTCGTATAAATAATTTAAAATTTATTTAATTACTTCTTTACCAAAATCAATAATAACCTCATGACTTTCTCTGTAATTCTTATTTCTTGAAAAACATATAAAATAAAAGTTAATATTATCCTGGTATGATCGTGTGCTTACTTCTTTCATTATCTGTAACTTCTTCGATTAAAGAAACGTAACTCAAAACATATATTAACGTACAAAATATGTGCCAAAAAGAATAAAACTCTTCATAAAGAATCATAATTCTAATGCCAAAGTGAGTATTTTTTATCATAACACTTAAACTTAAAGTTATAGCACCCATTTATTTTAAGTCTCTTATTAAAATAATAAACATTAACCAAATATAGATGACAACTAATCCATTTTTGTCATTAAACTTATGTTTTTAAATGAAAATACTGATAACTTAAAATCAAAATTTTGAAACTATATCCAATTGATACAAAATATATTCACTTAATAAACAATTAAACCAAAAATAGTTAGAAACAAAGTTATCAATTTCCACATTAAGTCAAACTTCAACAATTAAATATAATACTTATTAAGTTTTATATTTGAATATTACTTTACAAAAACTTACGCCTTTTAAAAGAATCACTAACTCAATTAGTTTTAAAAATATATATTATACTATTATAGATGATACTTGTAGTTGAATTTGACTCTTTCTATTTATTATAAAATATATATTTGTAAATTTTCTAAAATATATAGTTATACAAATTATAATTACTCGTAATATGCTAAAATTAATTTATATTTATTTTATTGTTGTAATATATAAGTACCATGCCTTTTCATGAAAAATTAATACCTTTATGGAAAAAAATGAATATATATATATATATATATTTATATATATATTTGATCAAATAAGAAAATGTACCTGCTAAATATTTATATTTCAAGTTTCAAAAAATCCCTCAACTATCCTCTTGCCACTCCTTAGACCCGTAGAATTCACAGTACTTAGCACGAAACGTGGTCATTTCGCTCCAGTTTAGTATTATATATGGTTTAATACTGTTAATTTGATACATAAATGTACTATGAATATTATATTGGTACCAAAATAATATGTAATTTAATAAATACCAAAGTTTGACACATGTATCAAACCTTTTCATATTAAAATTTTCTTTCATTTATTTATTTTATTAAAATTTCATATATATTTATTTAGAAACTTTTTATTTCTAATTTTTGTCACATGTTTTTTTATATACTTCATTTTGTAAAAGTTTAAGATATTTTATACTTGGATTTTGTAATAATTATTGTGTTTGTGCTTGAATCTTTATTGCTTTTTAAAGGTGTGTTATTTAAGTAAATCAATTTATTTTATTGAAAATGCCATATTCTATATATATATATATATAAAATATTTATATATATTATGAATGCTTTTTAATTTTTTCTTCAACAATTTCTAGTAATGATACATATATATATATTTTTGTTTGGTACAATTTTTAGCTCTTTACTTTTAATCTTTGAACCTTTTATATGTTTTATTTGGTTAAACACGAAACTATCTTTTAATAAGTTAAGTATTAAAGATTTGAACAATATCCCACAATATAAGTAGTAAATAAATGTTTTTAATGGAATTGAAGTGACTGAAATTATAATAAAAAAAATAATTTTGGCATTGACTATGGAATAATATATTTTTGTTTAATCAAAAGATTTCAAAAAATCATCCAACAATTCACACTTTTAATATAAGTATAGATAAATATATAGAAAAACAAAAGTATAGATATTTAGATATTGATAAAGAAAATAGTTTAAATATATTTATTTGTTTTGTGAATATATCATAAGTATCATACTGATTTTTAATTTTTAGAATCTTTTAGAGGGTAATTTTTAACTCGCAATCAAGTGTCGCTGAGAAACTCAAATTAATATGTATCGAATGACTTCTAAAATATTTCTTCAAATTTTGTTAATTGGAAATATATATATCAATTTTAACTTCTATCAGACTTAATTTTTCTTTTAATTACTAATTTATATCATTCTTTTTGGTCATTAAATCATACATTTTCTGTTGATAATATAAATTGAAATCATATATATCTTAATAAAGAACAATAACTTTAAAACCAAAGTAAATATTATTTTGTGTAAGTCATATTGTTATCCATATTTAGAGTCTAAAAGGACATTTGTTTTGTCGCAAAGAAAATGCTCCGTCTTTCTTCTTCTTGTTGTTCTTTGTTAATTTTTTTTTTTTTGTATTTTCTTCCATTAATATTTTAAACGATGAAAAATAAAAAGCGTAACAAAACAAAAATGAAAAAATTGACCACTCTTTCTTATATCTCCACATTAAATACTAAAAATTTATCTCGTTAGGGTAGAAAATATTGCCATCATCCAGGTTTAGCTTACTTTTTATTTTTATTTTTTTTGCCCAAGAGATTTTTATATTACTTTTTAATATACTTGCTTTAAAAGAATATTTATTTCGCTGCAAAAAATTTGTTTGGTCTTTTTCATCTTTTCCTTTGTCAATTTTTTTTACTTCCCTCTTATTTTCCAGGCCCTAAAAAATAAAAGAATGCACATGATATATATATTCCCATCACCAAGGTTTAGTTTATTTCTTAACTTTTTCTTATTTGAGCGTGAGATTGTTATATTATTTTAAAAATATTTTTTTAAAAAAATTATTATGATAATGATGGGATTGTTTTATTAAAAAACATCCGCAAAATTATTTTATATATATATATATATTTGAGTCTAAATTAAGATATAAAATATTAAATGGTACATCCGTTAAAAATTTAGATATAGATTGGATAGTTCAAGAGTATTTGCATCGCAACCATAAACGAAATTCATGGATAATGTATTTTGCCCTCTTTTTTATTTAATCAAAACTTCTATGATTAGAATGTTTAGTTTTTTCCTTTTTGTTTCAATTGTAATTTCATATTTTACTTTTTTCTAAAATTATTATAAATATATTTTAATTATTTGAAAATACAAAAAAATTATAAGTATACAACTTTGCATAATACTCAACTTTAAACCATTAAAATTCTATTATACAAAGTCTTCTATATATGCTTATAACATATCGTTGGAAAGCTTTCCGAATATAGTTTAATATGAAACTGGTATTATTTTAAAATTCAAGATACATTAAAAGTTACAATTGAAGAAAACATAAAAAAAAAAAAATTGGGATATAAAAGGTCAATTGTCTTTTAACTAAACAAAACTAATTAAATCAATACCAAATTACTTCATTATCCCTAAAATTAACTATGTTAAAGGGATACTTTTGTCGAATCAAAAGTTTCAAGAAACCATTTCACCTATTCACACTTTTTATATTAGTATAGATATATATAGATATAGATTAATATTATTTATTACAAAGTGTATAGGAATCCACTAATGAAAATTGTAATTATACTCCGTGTTGGGAGATAAATTCGACTTTTTCAAATTATTATTTTTTAATTATTTTACACATTATTTATTTCCAAAATTGCTTAATCAATTGCCTAATATTATTAATTATTATCAAGACAAATATATAATTATCCGGCCTATGCGGCCCCCCTACAGACCCACGCGACCCACATTTCGTACAAGGCACATCTGACCCATCAATCCATATATAAAAAAGTTTTTCCTCATTATTTGTAAGTATTCCAATTAATTACTGTTAATCGTTGTCCTTTGCTCTGAATTTTCTCTCCAACTTGTACTGACTTGAGCGTAGGAGGAGCTTCCCTAGGACAATCCCCACGGCACACGGCACATCTGGTGTTGCATACAAGTTCCCGTACGAAAGAACTAGCTCCCAAGAATAAGTTGGACAATTATTCAAAAACGTAACCTGGAGTGTCTGCTTCATTTCATTAAGCAGCATCACTGCAAAAAAATTTGTGTGATTTATATGGGTCGCGCACGCATAGAATTCTTGTAAGTAAATAAATATGTACAAGAAAATATTACAAGATGGTAATATCATATATGGTCTAATGATTTATAGATCACATTTTGAATAATACCCAAGTTAGTAGCATATTGCTCTTAATTGATTATTATCTAAAACAAATAAAATGCAAAACACAAATTATATAACTCACTATGAAAATTTTCATCTACAGAGAATATACCCTTTCTCCACACTTCTTCACATGCCTCTTTAAGTTCCAAATGTGATATCTTCTGTCTTTATCAAAGATAAAAAGATGATGAAATTTCTCACTATTGGCTGGCTACAAAGATCCCAATTCCTTGAGCTTTGGTTCGTCCATCTTATTAACACCATAATGGTTCAGTTAGCCAGTCTCCATTTCTTGTTGCAATGTGTATACATATAACATAATGCCCTCAGCAGTCAAGTCAGCCCTCTACCCCATTATGCAACATAAATTCTGCCTCGCAGAAATGAACCCAAAATCTGAAGAATCTAACATTTAGTAATTGAGATCAGTAGAGATGACAATGGGTCCGGGTCCTTGTTTGACGCGGGTTTTAATAGACTAAATGGGTTCGGGTATTCCATTTTCATACTCAACTAAATCCAGACTCAATCAACATGTTTAGTCTTTTTATTATTTAAATACATTATATATGTTTTATGATATTTTATATAGAAAAAAATGAATTTATATTACTAATTTTTTATTATAAATATAATTTTAAGATTTTTAAATTATAAAACAGGTCTAATGGGGGTTACCGATCAGATCTGGGTTCGGGGGTCTTACAAACCTTAGCGGGTCGGTTCTCGGATCCGAGTTCACCTGACCCAAACCCGACGTTCAAAAATTGTGAGCCTGACCACCTCCTCTGTAATGTAATATTGTCAGTCACCTTAATCCACAAATCAATCGTAATCAAACAAAAACACACATGGTTAGGTGATTATAATTTATAACCATGTCTTCACTCTTCAGGAATAAGAAAAGTCAAGAAAAACAAAAAGTTATTGGAAACGAAGAAATTATAATGGGAAAATCTCTTTGGACTTTATAATCGCACTAGAAAAGCAATATATCAGTCAAATCATTCAATCACAACAAAATGCAGACCTTTTTCAACTTCTAAGACACATCTTTACTACATTACTATGTTCTCATTTTTCATTTGTATATCATAAGTTCATGTAAAAAAGACAAACCTTAGCCTCAGTTTTCCAGAGGACCACAGGAAGTGAAAATTATTCCGATCTTGAAGGGTCGATCTCTTTGACTGGAATTCCCTTTAGAAAATCCTTTCTGACCTCCTGCGTATCTTTCAAAAGACCAACAGGACGTCAGAGCATTTGTACACAAATCTTTTAATCTTCCAAGGAATGATGATTTATAAAATCAAATAATATCAGTCTTATAAACTTGGTTACATAATTACACCAATTAATAAATGAAGAACATCTGCTCAACTATTTAGACTTCCACACAAAAAGAAAAAAAGAAAAAAAAGGAAACAAAGTCCATACCTCTCTCTTTATGCTGCCTGATGGTTTAAAGCTTGCAGCAACAGATATTAGCACAAGCAGAATTCTTCTCAGATACACAACCGCTTAAAGGCGTGAATCTGTTCTTTTTCAATAATCTCTAATATTAGGTGTCTAAACCAGCATTTAACTTCTAATTCCGTGAGACTTGTGTACATTACCCTCTTTGGCTCAATCACCTGGGGAACACTCGGTGCTAATAATTCGACCTACCCTAAAAGATAAGATACAGTAATTTCTCCATGTATACGGTATACCTCCAAGGTTCCATTTGATTCTGCAGAAAAAAGAAAAAAGTAATAGTGGAGATAAGTTTTCTAGTTGTTTGGGTTGGTTTGCACTGAAATTCTTGAAGTATCAGAAAATTTTACAGAAACTGGAAAGTATAGATATAAAAAAAAAATTATAAAAAACATGAAATATTTATAACAAATAAATAACTTTTGCTGATAAAAGACAAATAAGAAATTCTATATGTATGTGGATTTGTGTCCTGTATTTTAATCCATCTAAGGAAACACTACGAATCCACAGCTATTTCCATGAAAATTTGATAATTTGCCAACACATGGAAAGACAAAAAAAAAAAAAAAAAAAGACTGTTTTCCAGAAAAAGTAATATTGGATCATATTTTCCTTATGATTTTCCATTTCCTGCATTTTCTGTGGAACCAAACAAAGCCTATAGGAAGAAATGAGATGTAAACCATGCAAGCAGTACTCAGCAATGATCACCATAAGGAAATAGCAAGCAAAAATATAAACGCACTCTATTCCAAAGGGCGCATATTGTCAGAGCACTTGAAAGATAAGACCATATAGAAACCTTCAACCATCTACAGGGGAGCACAAGTACATAATATACACACACAAAAAAAAATTATAAATAGAATTGTCCTCACTTCCAGTTAATCTTAGTTCAAGATCACGACACATAAAGGTAATCCGGCGTTCACAGATGCAAAACATGTTATAATTCAATGGATTCCAAATAAATTACCTCCTGTGAAGGCATCAATGCTTCGATAGTTTCTGTTCCTTTTTCTGGTGTCAGGGCAGCATGGCTCATTTTTTCCGCAGGTCTTCCCTACACTGGGTACAATGTAGAAGCATAGACATCATGGATGTGAAAGAAACTACAAACTGTGTGATTGGAGTTCAGGATTTTCATGCATATACCACCCTGAAAATGTTAATTTAACTTAATAAGACTCAATAAAAAGAAATCCAGGCTAGAACAATATCAATATATTATGGGCCTGAAGGAGGTTTTGGGTACTGTTCATATAAAACCATCTCCGACCTTTATTCTCCCACGTCTTATAGGTGTCATGCCGCCAACTGTATCCAAACTAACATGTAAGTCATCCTCCGGTGTATATATTAAGGCAACTATATGTCCGTTTCTATATTTTGTATGCATGGCAGATTATTTAATGAAATTTGAAATCTTCCATTTCTGACTTCTGAAGTCATTTTCCATTGCCATATTTTTGATGCAATAAAAAGGCACCACAATTTTCTGAAAACAAAATATTAACGATCTGTATATATTCAGCTGTTACTGGCGAAGAAAGAGGTTAAGGTAGTGAAAGATGATATAGGGAGATGATGAGTAGAGGAGCACATGATACAAGATAGAAACAAAGTTGATGCAAAGTTGGAATAGAGAATCACTTGTATAATCTATAATAACTGGATATACAGAAATCTGAATTACAAGTAGTGGAAATATAAAACTTACGTAAATTTTGGAAGGTTAAAAATTGGGGTGATTGATTCATGTAGTGCGAGTGTTAAGCTTCTACTACTAGGGGTGCAGATTCTTCTTAGCAGGTCCACTGACATTGCGGCTCGGACATTATTACCAATCATAATGTCGTACCCACATAAGAATGGACAAGCTGTCTCAATACTAGCTAAGAATTCACCATAAGGGTCCCATCCAATCAGATACTATGTCACTCCTACAATAACTCTACCAAAAACACATACAAAGAGGATTTTTTAAAGGGTCCATGGCCCACCATCTATTCCTGAGAACTATATTCAGCTTTTTATGTAGTTGTTTGATAGCATCACTTCTGAAGAAACATGCTTGTCATGAAATATCAAACCATAATTTGTTAAACAATGGACTATTTCGACCTACTAATGCAATTTAATTTGGAATTTATGTATGTATATATTGTCTGTATTTACCTATCTTTGTGTATCTAGACATGGATGCATATAAAGTGTAGAGAGGATAATTGTCACATGATTTATGTTTAGAACAACTCAGATATGGACCAGGGTAGCATGCGGTTTTCATTTCATAATTATACTTAATCATTCAAAAACATTTAGAGCTTGTTTGGGTAATCTCATTCAATGGATTTCAAATCCTTAGCTCATATTTTGAGCTATTTTTTTAGTCATTGTGGTGGATTCCGGATCCATCTTATACATAGTCATTTGAAATCCGTTCCACAAAATCCTCCGCTCAAATCCAAAATCCTTCCATTTAAACCTTAGGCTTCATTTGAGTTAGTTTAGGGATTTGGAGCAAGATTTCGAATCCATTGATTTTGTTTTGATAAGTTCAGGATCCAATCGATTTCAAATCCTTAAATCCATATTTTAAGCTATTTTATGTATTGTGGTGGATTCCAAATCCATCGTAAGTGAAGTCATTTAAATTCTTCTCCCAAATTCTTTCCTCAATTCAAATCCTTCAATCCAAATGCAACCTTAGGCATATGGAGCTGGTGATTTACTGATTTAACTTGAGATGGTAAAGCAAAACCAACAAAAGTTCCATTTGTTCTTCATTTTACCATTCTAACAAAACAACAATTAGGAGTTGTATTAAATTTAACCAATAATTCACATAGACATAATGATACGGGCTTTTCCTATGTATTTTCCATTAAAACCAAACAAAGTTAAATGATTTCATTTAGTTTTCCTCATTCAACAATAAATGGGAGTTATATAAAATAAATACTCATTCATTAAAACATAGTAATATGTTGATGAACATGCCACGAATGGAAAAACAATCATACAAAATAACAAGATCACGCATGCATATGGAGCTACAATGACATCACTGCAATTAATGAGCCTTTTAAAGCTTCAATGTCAGGTCTATCTCATCAGCGTTGTTGTTCTCATCCTCATCATCACTTATGACAATAATCTCCGGGATGGGCTTTTCCAGCTGCTTGATGTGGGGATTCTTATAATCAGAAGCGCGTCCTTGTCCCCCGTTTTGTTCCCTTAACTGAAAGGGAGGTACAGGTGCCGAGCCATAAGCAAAGCTCCTCGCACCTACGTCAGAATACATTAATGGGTGGGTTGATGATGAAGAAGCTCTTTGGTGGCTCCTGATTGAATGATGGAATGGTTGTGGTACATTCCATCTGGCATCAAAAGATGGGTTTATTGGTGGCATAGAATTCAGAACTGGTATATGAACAAGACTAACATCTGTTGGTATAGCATTTGGTGTTATTGCTGAAGAAACAGACAAAGGAAGAGGCCTCAAGCATTCATTCATCCTAGGAAACACTGCATGACAAGCCTCATTCATTCGCTCCACAGAAGAAGAAAATGGTGACAAGTTTAAAGATAAATGTCTGCCACTTTGCAAAGATGCTAGGTCTCTGCTTTGTAGCCTACGGATTGAGATTTCATCTTCAAGGTGACACTCAAAGTGTAACACAAGGCTGACATTGTCAAAAAAAACTCTATCACACACCCGACATGCAATTGGGGTTGAGCGTGAACTCGTAGATTTACTCAGAGACATGCTGTATATCTATGAAGTAAAAAAGACAGTAAAGAACTCTAAATTCTAAGGCTGACAGAAAAGAAAGAGACAGAACAAGTCTAGAACTGTTTAGCGAACCAGAAATACAGAGACATGAGAAAAACAAACATATGGCAGAACAAAGCCTAGATAGCAAAAGGAGCACTCCGGTAGAACGAAGGGAAGACAATGAAATAGGTCTGCCAGGAAACATCAAATTTATAGAAAAAAAACTGGCAGGCCGTTTAAATGCCTAGCTGTCCTTACAGCAAATAAGTGCTCAAATGCACAGCACTTATTGTAAATTCCAATGTTGAATAAAGGCGTTGAATGGATTAGTTAGAATTGATTGTATTTATCTTACCAAACAGCGAAGCTTTTTTAAATTTCAAAAAAAATTGTTATGGTTCTCGGAAATTGTGAATCCGTGCTAAATTACTGTGATAGTTTGCACGTGATATACGCTTTATGAGGTTACAAATGATTCACGTAATTTTCATGAACAATTTTAAGTTTTGCCTGATAAATAAAAAAGCGTTTTAATTAATATATCCATTATTGATAATATACATATAATGATAGTGATTTGGAGCATGGGGCTATCCTTTTATCATGTAACAATTAATTTAGTATCACCTTAATGAGCATTCCTGATACAGTGACAATAGATAAACGTATG
Organism: Rehmannia glutinosa; assembly: GCA_016081115.2. Taxonomy (NCBI): domain Eukaryota; kingdom Viridiplantae; phylum Streptophyta; class Magnoliopsida; order Lamiales; family Orobanchaceae; genus Rehmannia; species Rehmannia glutinosa. The sequence goes on from CM071935.1 coordinate 9,841,872, forward strand.
ACAATAGGCGTATGCCGAAAAGACAGAAGAATTATTTTTCTACGACGTATCACCTCTTCAACAATAGAGAAAGCACATAATTACTTTGAAATTGAAACAAACACAACTATTGTGTAAAGTTGTAAGTTTAGCAATGAGAATTACCTTATTAACAAAATTCATAGATTATTCGAACCTCATTTCGGACTAGAAAATCTGGTTCTTGATTTCCAGAATCTAGTTACAATCTTTACTTATTTGCACTTTAAATCTACAACGCAGTGCTACATATCATGGTCAAATACAAAAAGCAAAAGCAAAAACGCATTTAATGCTACCAAGAGGACTACAAAGCATTCAAATTTATTGAAGCACAAATAATAATGTTGCTAAAAGTTCAGTAATCAAATAGGGGAAATTTATAGTGTCAACTAATTGTCTAAAATTAGTTAACTATTCATGTTCAAGAATCAAATAAATTTCATTACCAACTATTCATGTACATATATTACCAACCAGATACTTTTTTGTTAGCGTTGCTATCTAAAGTATACAACTTTTTTATATTAACATATTGCCATCTAAGACCTTCCGCCGCTAAACTATTCAGCCAAGGTCTCGTCATCATGTGTGCACTGTGCAATACATGCTAAAGTTATTTACTTTATCATCCAAATTTTGCAAATATTTTCACTTTGCCACCTCAATTAGATAAAATCTAAAAAGAATTATGTCTATACATTTAATTTATCTCCTTTTCTATTACTCATCATGCAAAAAAAATACTTAATGAATATTATTTAATAACAATATTTTCAATGTTTTTTTGACAGTAGAAATAACAAAACTTTAAATGTAAGCTAATTAATTGCATTAGAATCGAAATGCATTCTAATATGGTCCGATTTTCGTTGTTGTATATCAATAATTTTATTAACCTCAAATTGACAAACTTAAAGATCATTTTTATTTATTTTTTATTTTATGATAATAAAGTATTTTAATTTAAAAAATCAGTTAAGTAAACTAGAAAATAGAATTTATATTGCAACAAGAAAATTAAAAAGATTAAAAATAAAAGTTCACTAAAAATATATTTTGTTAAAGAAATTATAAATAATAGAAAAATAGGTATATGTATATACATAATTGTTTTTTTACTCCCAACTTATTAAAAAAAATATACATAATTGTTTTTTAATTTTTTTTGGTGGAAAATGTGAAAATGATTTGCGAAGTTTTGATGACAAAATGCAATAACTTTAGCATATGCCGCACACGAGACAGGATCTCTCATCTTGGTTTGCCCACGAGAGGTCTTGGATGGAAATATGCAGAAGTTGTGTACCTTGGACGGTAGAATTTAACAAAAAATAATATTTAGTTGGTAAAGTGTAATGATGTGAATGGTTCGGGTGGGAAAGTATAATTCTCCATCAAATAAATGTACTACAACTTATAATACACTGAAGAAAGTTGAATCTTCGTGCATTTATGTTTGTGTGAGTCATTCGATCTAATGCAACTTCTAATTGCAATTTAATGGTTTATGATGAGATTCAAACCTTACTGTCTCTTGTCAAAGTTTATAAGAATAAGGCATACCCTCCGTTTTGAAAAAAAAGGATATAAAGGTGTAATTTCACATTAAAAAAAGCGCTAAATCTATCATTGATTCCATCATTCCATGTACCAGAAATATAGTGACAGTAACATAAAGAAAAATTGTGTACCTTTCCACCTAAAGTTGTTTCATAATGCGTCAATTACATGTATAGCAGTATTTGAATGTTTAGTCACACAACTTGGACTCCTCCCTTTAATTTTCAACAGGTTATTTCAAGTGACAGAAACCATTGGCCATCAACCAATTACAGATGAAACCGAAGGCTCACAGTGAATGTAATGATGTGCTGTAAACAATAACATGGGCAAGGAGAGGCACTGGTATAAGAGTTTCAGAAAAAGACACCATTATCATTTACAATAAATACATGAATCCCCTTGCTTCCTGCAAAATCAGCACTAACAGGAATGCATCACAAATGACAAAAGTCTTTGTGAAGGCTCAAAGAACTCATTCCGAAAGTATGTGACAAAGGCTGGGAGAGTAGTGGAACAATATATTGAGCATGAGATGTCAAACTTAAAGGCAAGGGGGAAAGAAGAATATATCTATTAGGACACTCGTGATGAATGTCTGGTAGTTATCAGGGCTGCTAGAATCAAGTTATATATTTTTTGAGCATCTGAGGAAGCAGTTCAGTATGAAACCAAACGGTGTAAGAGGAAATGAATGATGACAATCTGCATGTACTCCTACTTAATACAAAATATTGCTAAAGTCGTAGCCTATAATAACTTTCCCATGCTCACATATACTTTATAGTATTATCTTCAAAAACTCTTGAACACAACATAGGAAGTCCAAGCTTCCTATAGATATTGAGTTGTTGCAAAAGCTCCCTTAATTTGCACTGATGAACGAACATACTGTCATGTTTCTAACTATAAATTATACTACACAACACAATTGGACCGAGAGTTTTGCAAGGTTGACTCCCTTGACAGATCATTAGTCTAATACACATCTATCTAAATCTGTTGTTCCCATTTCCTTCTTATAACATACCAAAATAAGTCTACATTCCCCAAACTAAATTGTTCTGCCCCCCCACAACACCAAATACACACACAAACATTAACCTCTCAATTCAACTAATGAACCGTTATCCCTCAAATACTATTTTGCTAAAGTAACATAATTAGGGCGCTTTGATTGTTCATAAAATAAAAAAAAAAATCTCATATTTAAAGTGTTCCTGAACTATTTGAATGTCATAATAACCAAATGATACAAAGGAAGTGTAAAATCCCCTTCACTAGTTATCCACATGCATTTGTATACTAAAAAAAGGTAGATAAATAACTTTGTAAGCTAAACCACTGCAATCTAAGTTTACACATGTTCTTCTCCACATACAATAACATAGACGAAAAGGAATTCTACTAACAATACTTATTTCATTTTTCCCAAGAGCATTTTGCATTGCTTTTTAGCATTCATTTATCTATAACATTGCAGCACTAACAATCTACATGTTACACGCAAAAATCCATCTTTTTCAATAATCAGGATCACACTGAATTCCTATAATCAACGTACAAACACAAAACAAGAGGAAGCACATCGCATCACTTGAAAATCATCGAAAAACAATATCATTTCTCATTTAACATATTGCAAAGAATAGAATGGTGCGAATGTACCTTGTACACACTCCAGCGACTTCCCGCGTGGATTACAGTGAGAGTCTCGATGCCTTTCTCGAAGAAACATCTCGAGGTTCGCCAAGAATTACCGGAGTAGATTGGACGGAGCATACTATTCATAAAGTTTGTAATTAGGGTTCCAAAGAGAGTGAAAATTGGTTAATGGAATGCTGGTAGCACTTACGCAAAATCCATTTAGTTTCAAAAAAAAAATTGTAATTTCTCTACAATTGACTTTTTGGAGTAATGGTTTATCCAAAAGTCATTTTAAATTAATTACCAAATATCAAATGTTTTTTAAATAGACTATTAGATTTAAAAAGTTCATCTCAAAAGTACTCTCAAACAACATAGCAGAAGTGGGGATTTTTAATGAGAAATTACATTTGTTCAATTTTTATATAAAAAATAAAAAGATTTTTTGTAAAAATATATAAAGTTTTTTTCTCTCGTTTACACAAATAAATTAGAGTAAAATCTCTATAAATTAATAACATTGATACTGTCAAAATCTATTAAGACGTGCTATTAAATAATTGATAAATTAATAATCTATTAATTTGTAGAAATATGACTTGTAGAAAAGTGTTTTGCTTGTGGACCATTATCATGATCATCTAACAAAATTCAAAAGATTCAACATTGTAATGCGGGTAATATACAACTGCAGAGATGTTGAAAGTTGAAATTGCATAGTTGTTGATCGACAAACAAATAATCGAGAGCGACATGTGGATTGTGAAGTTGAAGATAATAATTATATTGTAGATTCCGCTTATTACAAAGAAGCTCAACAACAATGGCATTGGATAATTTTTTTTTAGTTAAAAAACACAATAAAAGATTTTGTTACCTTAACAAAAGTTAGAGATGAGATTTAATGTGACATTATTTTAGAAAGAACCAACTAATTATCAATTCAATTTTATGAAGCTTTCATAGATTAATAATAAATATATTATATATTAAAGAATTATTAATTTATATATTGCATGAGGCTTATGTGAATTTTCGTATTTGTATTATCTTATAAAATTAACGAATTATTAATTTAGCATGTTGTTCTCGAGTCGGGACTGGACAAATATATTATTTAAGCGATGTTATTAATTAATCGAGAATTAAATTATTAAGGTTCTTCTATATACTATTTTAATGTATCAGCGCTACAAAAGAATTCATATATATTAAGTTCCCCAATCAAGCACTCCCTCAATCACCAACCAAACATGCATTTCAACTTCTCAATATATTTTTATACTACTACACACATTTTCTAATACATCACATAAAATATTTATTCTCTTGAACATACCTTAATAGTTCAGAAAGAATCATTTTAACCGTTAATAAAAATGGTGTGGTAGTAATTTTTAAGTTCAAATTCAAAAAGGAATGATATATAACCCTAAGTCTCTAATAGCTAGTTAAATGATATCCAATTAGATAGTAACCAACTCATTAGTCACACTGCTTAAATCCGCAGATCACTTATAGTTATAGTCAAGGTTTCTGATAAAAAGTTCAACTTCTTCTCCAGAGTTGGTAATTCTTGAGGTGGGGACTTGCCTGCGACCATTCAACAAATGTTAGACGGTCCCTAGAGTTGTCACATGGAGGCACATCCGGCGCTCAAGTCAGTACCGATTAGAGAATAATTTCATAGCAAAAGAACCCGCAATTGAGAGCAATTAATCTGGAATATTTACAAATAATGAGGAGTGACTTTCTTTTATACATGGGTTGATGACCTCAAAAGTTATGGGCCTCGTAAGGGAAAGTGGGCGCGTGGACCGATACGGGCCCGCATGGGCCAAGTCATTATATCTGCAATCCAATAATAATTAATAATATTAAATAATTAGTTAAGTAATTCGGAATTAAATAATGTATAAAATAATTAAAATAAAAAATATTGAAAAAAGTCAATTTTGTCCCGAACAAGTGGGATTTTTATGTGTGTCCAATTTTTATTTTCTTTTTGTTAGAAAAATACATGCACATGTCATAATTAAACTTATGTAATAATCTAAATGGAGTTGGGTGCTACCCATTTGGGTAACATTGAACTTCCCATCTCTAATAAAGTGTATATGGTCAAAGAGTGTGTTATCGAGTAGGCAGACTCGAGTTTGAATCTTATCCCCTCTCTATGCATCTATCTCAATCAACCAGAATGAAATTATATACTTTTTTTTGACAATCTTATCACCCTAAACTTAATAAAAGTATATGACAAAATTTATCAATGTTTTTTTTGGGATAATTACAAAAATACCCCTGAGGTTTGAGTTAATTATAAAAAAACTAGACATGTTTTAAGTTTACAAAAAATCCCTTCAGGTTTTTTTTTGTCTTAAATTTAAGGGGTGTAACTGTAATATTTTTTGTAAATGTCAGGGGATTGTTTGAAATATTTTCGAAAATCATCAGGAAAAATATAAGGCGTATTCAAACTTCAAGGGATTTATTGTAATTCCAAAGAACTCTAATTTTTTTTTTTATCATTAGCTCAAACCTTAGATGTGTTTTTTCAATTATCCCTTTTTTTAATAAGTTGAGAGTTCTTGTTGGGGGGGGGGGGGGAGAGGGATATATTTCGAAGAAACTGAAAGATATCAGGTTTGAACATAGGTCAACCTTATAAAGTGTGAGCGATACCACTAAAACTACAAGCTCGCGGTGTAAACACGCTTAAGGTATCCGTATCAAACCTCCTCCCCTACTATCTTTTTGTTTTGGTTTGAATTTGCATTAAAAAAAATGATGTCTAACCCATTAAGAATTTTATAGACCCGAGACCTACAAACTTGAGATCAAGTCAAGAGGTTTTGACCAATTTTATAACTTTAAAGTATTATTTTAAAAAATTATTCCGATAAACTCTCTAACTATGAGAAAATAATGTTTCTAACAAACGCCTACCAATAAAAAAATATTTTCTCATATGTTGGGGATGAAACATAATTTAAGTTTGGAGTGGTTGTCAAGAATGTGTGATTAAGTATTGTTGTATTTTTGCATTGCATTTAGGATTGCATGTAGAACATATAAAAATTGGCAAAAAAAATATTAAAAAATATTTTTTTGATTTTTGATTTTTATTTTTTTGTTTATTGTTTTTGTGTGAGTTATGATTACAAATTCGAATTAGTACAAAAAACTTTCGTATGATTTTACTATGAACATTTGGTTTCATGAGAAGAAGTACTTGGTGAATATGTGACGAATTTGAGAAAAGATGTCTTTTCCTTATTTGGTATTGATTGAGAAAGTTGGGAATTGGAGCATAATGCGAAAAATAAGCCTGTGAGCATTTGTGTTTTAAACTGCTTTTATGTTATGCAGTCTTATTTTTTCTTGAGTGTGTCATTCATGATTGTTAGAACTCTAAAACTTGCAATTGTATCTTTATTGTAACCACATGTGTGTGCAATATTTGAAGATGATTTAAGGCCATTTTTATTTAAGCTTACTTAGCCTAAAAAGCCTACCTATGCCTAGTTAGCCACTTTGAGCTTAAACTTTTTATTGTTAGCCACATTTTGAGCATTGAACTCAAAAATAATTTTTATCCCTAAAACTTGAGCTGATAGAGATGTTATTTTAAGGGAGGTATGGTTTTGAAAATGAAAGATGTTGGCAAAAGAGGGATGAACAGTACATAGGTGAATGTTGAAGCTCGGAAACAAATTGAATTCAAAGAATAAAAAAAAAATGAAAAAAATCGAGCCAAAGAAAAAGAAGAGAAAAGAAAAAATTTGGAAAATTGAGAAAAATTGAGAGCTTAAGTAAAAAGAAAGAATGCAAACGGGCCTAAGAATGAAAAAGAAGAAAAAGGGTGGAGTATGAGTTCAAAAAGAAAATAATTTGAAAAGAATGTTTCTTGAATAAATTGAGTTGGTGAGTTGAAAATCCATGTGCTTTGAATTCTATATGCTCAAGTCAAGTCACTTAATCCAAATTTTTCCTACTCAAACCAAAGAGCCTATGTTACAACCAAATGAAAGTCCTTTTTTGATTTTTAAATTGTGCACACTTAAGTGATAGAGATGTTAGACGATTTGCAAGCATATGGTAGTTCTACATCATTGAAGTGATTTAAGTGTATACACGTCCCATCTACTTTGAGAGTTGAGTGATAACTACTTGTGAGTCGCAATGTCAAGTACCCGAATGAGTATTAAATATGCCAAATTTGTAATCGATGACTTTTTGAAGATGAAGTGCATGTTTGCTAGAGTATGTATTTGATTGAAATTAAGTCTTTGTAGTGTCTTTGTTGTGTTTTATTTACCCCATATGGTTATTTTTCTTAGTTTGCTCGAGGACGAGCAATGGTTTAAATTTGAGGAAATTTGATACGTGTAAAATATACGTGCATTTAGGGACTTATTTTGGTATATATTTGATACAGTTGCACGTATATTTAGTATAGTTTACTTGGTTTCTTTAGACGGGCGTCATACTGCGTATTCTTGTAAATTTTACAGGAAACAGAGCTAAAATGGAAATATATCGATGTAATGGCCTGGATAAGAATGACAGATCTGCGAAGATTTATCAAACACACAAAAAAACGATGAAAAATAAGGCACACGGTCAGCTCGAGTGGATTCACACGACCGTGTGAATGGTACTCGTGTGTTTTTACATGCCTGTGTGACTTATTCGAGGGAAGAATTTCAGAGACGAAGTACACGACCAGAACGTGTGAAATTACACGGTCGTGTGACTTGCTCGTGCCAAAAACAAAGAGCAAAATGGTTTACACGGTTTGCATGTGTCAATTCACACGACTGTGTGGTTTGTTCTGCGACAGATTTTGTGTCCTAATTCCGTGTGGAATTCTACCAATGATCTCTCAAAGCATCTATAAAAGGAGGACCAAGCCCTGAACGAAAATACAACTTTATACATCTGAAATACATCTCCATACATCAAAATACACTAGGGTTACACAAATCTACATACTTCTGATAAGAAGCCATTAATCAACGAAAAACACCACAAGGCTTTTCGCATCTACGGAAGCATAAGGGTTCAAGACTTCGAAGAAGGATATCCTGACATGAAGGGTTCTATCTTTCTTAGTTTAGATCTCTTATTTATACTTAAAAGATGTCAAACTATTTGATTTCAAGTTTGTCTATGAATTTGTTATCAAATATGTTAGGCTAAATATTTCTGATCCTAAGGCATAATCAGAACTGTTGATTCATGCTAATTACATATTGATTGTTTTTCTTAATTGGTTTTAGTGTTCTATTATATGAATGCAAGTACTTGTTTCTTATAGATTATCTGATCAACAATTATATGAGTTGAGTCTTTAAAAGTTTAAAGATTTTATTTTTATTTGTTAAATTAGGTTTTAGATTAGATGATAAATTTCTGATTTGTGACGCTTCAAAAAAACTGAAACACTATATTTACTATACTCTAAGTATTTCATATTCAATCCCTGAGGAATACGACCTTGCTCGCTACTATCTGCTAGCTACACTGTACGCTTGCAGTTTAGTGAAAAGATTTTCACGATCAGAATAATCCAAACATGTTTGAAGATTTCAAGAAAGCAATGACAAGAGAATTTGAGATGACTTGTATCGGGCTTATGGTATATTACCTTGGCCTCGAGTTAAAAAACAAGAAGATGAGATTTTCATCTCATAAGAAGACTATGCGAAGGAGATTGTCAAGAAGTTCAAGATGGATAACTACAAGCCGATTAACACATCAGTGGAGTACGGAATCATGTTATCAAAGTATGATGTATAAGAAAAAGTGGACCTAACATTGTACAAGAGTTTGGTTGGAAGTTTGCGGTATTTGATGTGCACAAGACCTGACATTCTCTATGCTACCGGTCTTATAAGTCGCTATATGGAAAATCTCACAATTACTCACATGAAGGTTGCAAAAATAATTCTTCGCTATTTCAAGGGTAAGATCAATTACATCTTATTTTATTCAGCAACTAATGATTATAATCAATTTGTTATAGTGATAGTGATTGGTCTGGAGTTGTAGATGATCGAAAAAGTACTACTAGCTTTGTGTTCTTCATGGGATATACTACATTCACTTGGATGTCAAAGAAGCAAGCTGATAGTCACTCTCTCAACCTATGAAGCCAAGTACGTAGCTGCTACATCTTGTGTTTGCCATCTAGTTTGGCTAAGAAATTTGTTGAAGGGATTGGGATGGCCACAAGAAATGCCAACCAAATTTTGTATCGACAACAAGTCAGCTATGGTGTTGGCAAAGAACCCAGTATTTCATTATCGAAGCAAACACATTGACACTCGCTTCCACTATACACGAAAATGCATCTCAAGAAAGGATTTGCATTGGGGTATGTGAAGTCTCAAGATCAACTTGCGGACATCTTCACCAAACGCCATTCAAGCATGAAGACTTCATCAAACTTAGAAGTTTCCTTGGAATGACAAACTAAGTTTAAGGGAGTGTTGGAAACTAAACTTGATTTGGGTCCAAAAAATATTGGGCTTGAAAATATATTTTTTGAGTTAAAAGATAAAATAAGAGTCCAAGCCCAAATGATCCAATTTTCTAGGATTTGTCTAGAAATGTCTTAAGAAAATACCTTAGATATTATTTGAAAAAAGTTCGTAGAAACTACTAGTGAGGTAGATAATTTGAAGGATGATTCTAGTGGATGAATAAATCTTAGCCATTGGTTAGAAAGTTGTCTTAGTATAAGTAGGGGTGTCTTGCTCATTTTGTAACAAACCAAAATTTAAAAAGAATCAATAGAAGTAAATATTATGAAAAGACTTGACTATAATATCGGGGTATTTTCTGAAAAATAAACAACAAATAGAACTGATATAATGGGAAAAGTAACCCAGCAGAAAACTTAGTCCATTTTTTTTTAACTTAAGCAAATTCCAATAGACCAAAACTCTAGATATGATATGAAAATCATGCTAAGAAAATTCCAAATTAAATAGAAGTAGCGATAAAACCAGGATTCAATTTGGGAGAAAACTGGGTCTTGCACAGTGAAAAAGCGAAACCAAAAACCCAATAAAAAATACTAAATGTAATCCAACCCAAAACAGTTTAAGAACATTACGAAATATTTTCGTCAAAAACAGTAGTAGACATTCTAAAAAATACTCTGTAAAATTTGATTCTTTCAAGAAAAACACTGAAAAAAGAAGAAAAAAAAGAATGATTCAGTGAATACCAAGAATAGTGATGTCAGAGATCAACTACTTTCTTGACGGTGAGAAGATGATGAGAAGAAAAGTAGTAAATGAGGTCGTATATATAAACATCTTTCTATTTATTCCCTAAAAAAAAAAAGAAATAAAACTTTATTCTCTCAAAAAATTACGTAAATTGTTATTCCCATTAAAATAAAAAGTGGATAGTTATTCCCCATATCCACCAGATGTTGATTTATTGTTTAAATGATATCACAACTAATTTAAATGTGAATGATTTATTTCAAAAAATTAAAATCTCAAATTATATATGTTTTTTTGTAAAGTTTTATTTTTGATCGGTTCTTTTGTAAAGTTTTTTATGTGAGTATATGTAGTCTAGATGATAAATATATTTTCATTTTATATACTCATATATAATAGAAATATAGAAATAAAAAATTTAAAATATATGCAATACCTTAACAAATTTTATCTGAGTCAGACTGAGGAACCTACCTCAAAACTAGGGATGACAATGGGTCGGATCGACCAGGACCCAGACCGCCCCATGCCTAAAATCGGGTGAGATGGATCAACCCGTTCTCCCCCGTTTTAAATTAAAAATAAAGAAAATGAAAAAAATATATTTATAAAATATTATTTACAAAATTTATTATTATCAATTTATAAATATTAGATATAATATAGGAATACATAAAAATTATATTACAATATATATTATATATGCAAAATCGCGGTCCGATGCAATTTCGGCCAACCCAATTTTCTCTTGGACCGATCGGCTAGCACCGAGCCGATGGCTCGGCCCTCTTAAGCTCTCTACTACTAAGCATTCGAAGTAAGGAATAAGCCTTCATTCCATTCTAATTCCATTATAATTTCTTGCGTATACAACGCTATCCATTTCCCATCACCAACTGATTCCCAAATTAATCGCACTGCTATCTAAATTCCATTTATTCATACCAATCACCCATCACCCTTGAGCACGTAAATTTGTTTTGAGATGGACTTATCACGGCAAATCCCTGAAAAACATCGACTAACATATCTATATCCAGTTCAACCTAGATTAAGCTAGTGAATCTTGAACCCACACAAAGCTTCTCATTTTACTCATTTTCCAATTTAAACACAAACTCGCCCTTCAAAAGAAAAAGAAAAAAAGAAAAGAGAACTCATGCCATAGATATGATATGCTTACTCTCGAAGAATTCAATAGGTGTAACATGTACCGTAGATCTATATACAATACACACCAGACTGTGTGATTGCATGTAATTACACATTCATAATAAATCTACAGTTATGCACCTGAAGTACTCCTCCAGGTATAGCATGGAATAAAACATGCTCCCCCTAATTGTGTCAATTGTCCACTTCGACGAATTAAAACTGAAAAACAAACAAGTTTAAAGAAAAACATCTTCTACACAGACAAGAGCATGTCTAATTTCAGGCACAATCATGGTAACTGCCTTGATACAACAGTTTCAGAGACGGTATCGATTAAAATACAGTAGAATCACATACTTGAGGAGTTCCTCTTAGCATTTTACATTCATCTTTCATAAGTTTACACATGCAAACATATCGAAGCAAGAATAATCGAGAGCGAGTATTCAGACAAAAAGATTTTTCAGAAATACAGCTGAAAATTCAAGGTTTTGCAGTTAAAAACTGACCAGTAACGCGATTTTTGTTTATCCACATACTGGAATGCGAAGCCATGACCAACAAGAGTGACGATGTCGTAATATATTCCATTATTTCCTTTTCCCAGAGCCAATTGTTAACAGCTCAAAGCTTCGAAGAGTTTCATCTCGGACACCTCTCGAACCAGCAGCACGAGTAAACGAAGAGGATTTGGACTCGAATCCAGGTTGTAATCTTTGAGTGGTGGATATTCGACCGCTGCCCGAGCCGAGCCGGCTATGACGATTTTCGCTTGGTTCCCCAGAGGAGCTGGGTCTGCTGCTCGATACCACCGCTCTCTTTGAAGTACTACCGGTCCGAGAAACCCGACCTCTATCGGAATCAATTTGCTTGAAAATCAACAAACAATTGTAAATTAAAATTCACAATGAAATTTAACAAAACATATCACTGAGGTTTAGCCTAATTACAAAACTCCAATTATATTTCAAACTACCAAATACGCCCTTAAGGTATCCGTATCATAAACACCCTTTGGTTTGTATTTTCTTAACAAAATACCCGTCTCAATAGGTGCAATTAGTAAAAATAGAAACAAATATCAAGTGGATAATTATTATTTTCAAAGATAGCTGCAATTTTTGTAATTAGACTGAACCTCAAGGATATATTTGTAATTAACGGTAAAAAAAATGAATAACCAGAAAAAAGTCATTTTTGCCCACCACATCTTTAGACGACGGTATATCCTCGGAAGATCTGTGTCTAGAGGAATCTCCGTGCACGCCTACACTAGAACCATTTCTTCTGGTAAATGCCTCCATTGCACCAGAGAATTTTTCTCGAGCCTCTTGTCTCACTACTTGACACACATTCAACAATCGTCAGCTATTGTACTCAAAAAAACAAAAAGAAAAAAAAAACAAACATCAGCTATTAATTAGAATTTATAGATTCCAAAAAGAATAGATTTCACGCACACACTGGCAACGCAGCATGTTTGTCATTTGCATATTCTTATAACAACATAACATGGGTACTCAAAAAAAAATATTACGACATAACATGGCAAATTACGCTCTCACAGTACCAAATGTCACACTATATCTTCGATTTCTTCCTTTGATTTTCCCCTAACAGCTAAATCGCATAATGATGTCAGGAAAGGAGGAGAAAGTAAAAGGAACAAAACTCACTTCATTTCTGTTGACAAGGGACCAAACTGTCTACACTAGTTTTCTCAATCCCTTTTCTTTCTTGTATTGTAGTATAGTAATGACTCACTTTTTGCCTCTTCAAAGTTAGTTTTATTTTGCCCTTTCAAAGTTAGTTAAACACATAAGAAAGATGCAAAATCACAAGAAGAAAAACATTTAATCAATCAAACAACATAGCATCATATATAAACTGCTACCACCCCATTACGCAGGGACCTTTCATTCACTCATGCGCAAACTGCAATTAACACTTACTTGTTTAATTCACATTTTTCATTGCCTGCAAGGGTGGGTAAAGGAGGGAGTAAGCTCAAACAGAGGAATAAGTGTTTTAAGGAAAAAAATAACCACAGCGACAAAACACTCCATTTCCAAATTCCAACTGCTCTAATATCCGACTGGAAACTTTTCTGCAGCTTTAACTTAAACCGTAGTTGAACTGCTCGATATTAAAAATCATCAGACACATGGTTCTTGTGTTTTATTGCATTTGCATAATAATAATAATAATAATAATAATAATAATAATAATAATAATAATAATAATAATAATAATAATAATAATAATAATAATAATAATAATATTCATCAACCTCTATTAATTGGACTTCAAAATTGTTCATACTTTTTTTGTCTATTTACTAAAACTCATCATTTCAATTGCAACGAAAGTAAATGAAAGTTATATGATTAAATAGCAACAAATAATAATACATAATACAAACTCATATTTCAAATAGAATAACACAAATTACTAATTACTGAAGTTATATTATATATTAATATATAAACATTAGAATGTAAATAGTGTGAAAACAATATAAAATTACATATTTAACCCATTTAACTGATTTATAACCTCATTTTATATTTTATGGGTTTGATCGTAGTAAATTGAAAATGAGTGAATAACATATTTTAGAAGATGAGAGTTAGAAGATACTATTCTAAAAGACTTAAAATAAATTCAAAATTTCCATTTTGAAAATTGAAACCAAATGTTTATAAAATGTCGTAAAACTACCCATCCACAGCTATAATGTATTAGATACTCTTCTCCAGTCATATCGGGTATTATCTTTGTTTTTCCTTTTAATTTCTGGATGCTCCATAGCTGTACCGATATGGAAACCTGTATCTGTATCTGTGGAGTACCCAATACTGCAGGGGAACATTTTTTAGGAGTATCCATGCAACACAATGACAAACATATACAGTCCATGATTATCCAAGGGTAGATGAACATTCATATCCAATTTAAATATTCTGAGCGAATAAAACCAGATATTCATGAGCCAAGCTGACCTGGAGTCTTTTCAACTCTTTCTGCAGATAGTCCCATGTTTAAAGGTATCTTTCCGGCCGGTTGCTGTTAACAGAATATATATATTACGTAAGATTCATAGCTTAATTTGGAATAAAGTATGCCCTGAGCCACAAGAAATCAAGTAAATATTAACCCGTGCTCTAGAACTGGAGCCAGCCTGTGGATACTGCAATATAGTCCAGTCAAACACATAATCAAACTGATAACCTGAGACAATGATACAGTCATTAACAGGAAACTTTTAGGATTTCGGACACGTTCGGTATCAATTTCTGCTATGTAAGAAAGACAATGAAAATGAATAAAAACAAAAATAAGCTAAAAATAGTATATCAATGAATATATTTACCTTCTCGGATAAATAGGTCCCGGAAAAGTCTCTTCAAGTATGAATAATCAGGCTTGTCATCAAACCGCAATGATCGACAATAATGAAAATATGAAATGAACTCTGATGGATAAGATTTACAAAGCACCTGTCAGACAATTACAAATAATGTTATCAGATCCACTACTTTATATTTTGCAAGGATGCAAGAAAGAGGACCAAGTCACTGAGGGCTTCAAGTTGCGCTTCATTTTCATGATACCCATGATCATGATAACTGTAACATAAGATAATGAGTTAATTACAAAACTATCCGTGAGGTTTAGCGTAATTAAGGAAAAGTCCAGTTATCTTTCAAAATTACAAATACCTCCTTGATATTTGTTTCTAGTTTACAAATTGCATCCTCAAGAGGGGTTACTTGTTAGGTAAATACAAACCTCAAGGTTGTTTTGCAACATTTTAAGGGGGTATTTGTAACCTCAGGGTAGTTTTGTAACTATCCCTAAGATAATGCAATATACAGAAAGTTACAGTACTTCTACGGGTGTAAGCATCTTCTTCTCACTGATCTTGTCATACTTCTGTTTCTTTGTGCCAGCTTTCAGTCCCTGCCACGGAAGGCTGAAATATGGAAAATTTAAACAGCACATTATGCATGAGGGACTAAGAAAATACTTATACCCAACCTTCCTCTGAGGAAGTACATATGGACATATCCTAGTGATTCTAAATCATCCCTTCTGCTCTGTTCTGCAAATAAACAGTCATTTTTTTATAGCTCTTATACTGAATACGAAATATGCTGAGAAAATCTACTTCACTCCAAGATGAAAGCAACTGCAAGTGTGTTCGGTGGTGTGAAGTTTAGTTATCACTTAATTGTCAAAAATTAGTTAACACTACAAATTCACAAGAAAGCAAATACTTATACCCAACCTTCCTCTGAGGAAGTACATAAGGACATATCCTAGTGATTCTAAATCATCCCTTCTGCTCTGTTCTGCAATTATAAATCATAAACAGTCATTTTTTTATAGATCGAAAATGACCTTCATTTCTTTTGAGAAAGAAAAAGCAAGGTCAACTTCAGTCCTCTATTTACAATCACAGGGTTCACTCACCAACTCCAAGATGGGTGTTTACACTAGCATAACGAGCTGTGCCTGTGAGATTTTTATTTTCTCTGCAAATAAGAAGAAGAAAGTGAAGTCATCATCATCAACTGCAACTTATGCCACCATGTGTGATAAGAATATTCGGTGGTGTGAAGTTTAGTGTCACTTAATTGTCAAAAATTAGTTAACACTACAAATTCACAAAATGCAGAAAAACTTTCAAACCATGCAAAGTGGCAAAGTTTTACTCCGGATGCCCTTCTTCGACGCAACCTTCATACGAAGGAGGAAAAGAAGAAAGTGAAGTACTCAAGAAAAATTATTGAAGTCGGAAAACTTCAGTAAATGTCATTTGTATTTGTACATTTGAAAAGAAGCAAAATAAAGTAGATTGATAAAAGGTAATGTATATTTGACAATGTTATACTCTATTAACATTATATGCGCTGACTTGTTATTTGAACTACAATGCCTGCACCTGGAACCCATAGAAGGCCCTCAGCACCCCACCTGAGCTGGACAAATGAACCTTCTGTGCCCATATTTGCTCAATTTACTTGATAAAAACTTCATCAAACAATACTCTACACTTCCTCAATCTCTTATTGTGTGGAAATTGGAATAGTAGGAAATTCACACAACAATTTCGGAACTGTTACTATCATTTGAAAGTTATTGAGAACCGAACAGGTTATTCATTTTTGCTACACAATTAGCACAGTTTTCATTATAACATAAAAGAGGCATGATAGCAAAAGTTCATAAATATCAGAATTGAATTTCATGATCTAGAATCAAACAAGCAAAATCGAAAAAATGAGGACAAATGAACCTTCTGTGCCCAATTTGCTCTACAACATAACTGAAATTCCTGATTTAATAAACTTAATTTTTCTTTCACCATCTACTAAATCTAAATAATTCTCAACAACCTCAGAGCTTCACTTGAAATATCCATCTATTTTTTAAGACATTTCTTGCACAGCTACCTAATAAAACATGTGGTTCTTCCTTTCCAGGTAAAAAGGTTATAAAACCAAGCCTTTGATTGGAAATCAATTTTAACCAACTAGAGGTCCAAGTAAAGTACTGATTAGGCTGCTGCACATATAAAACTATGTGCTAGTTCCTTTCCTCGGTAAGAAGTTTATCATAGACAACTTAAACCCAAGATTTAAAGGGAAAAAAAGGGACCCCAACCAAATAAACAGGACTAAGTAAAAAAAAAAATACTCTACACTTCCTCAATCTCTTATTGAGAGATTTTTTATAAAGTTCCATCGATGATATCTAGGGGAAAAGCAGAGAAGAAGTAAATGCATTGTCAAACTAAATCTAAATAATTCTCAACAACCTCAGCAGAATCTTCTTATTCCGAGAGTCACAAGGATTTCTACAAACTTACTGTAGAAATATAGACAACTAGATCCAAGTAAAGTACTGAAGGCTGCTGCAAAAAAAAAATGACGAAACAAGAAGAGTCTAAATCCATAATCACGGCACATCACCTGATTCCAACAAAAGAAAGAACCCATCCTCCCTCCAAAAAAAATTAATACAAAAATAAAAAATAAAAAATAGGCATTTGCCTCTGCAAACAAAAATAATACAATGTAATAATGTCTCATCCTAATGAATGGTACATCATATAAGTTTGCCATATCATAAGCTCAAATAACTCAAACAAGGTCAATGGTGCCAAAATGCAATTGTAGTTGCTTAGTTCATAACATACTAACTGGGGTTGGCTAGAAAGATGATTTGGTGCTGAATGTATGTAATACCAAACACAAACATTTAGTAATCCTATTGAATTTTTTTAGAACTCTTACAGCAGTAACTATACAAGTTCAGTAGTTAATGCATACTTTTTATTAATGAAAAAAAGTCAAATTTCTTAGTATATTAGTACCTGTAAGGTATATGCTTGTGAGTCTGTAAATCTCGGTATTTCTTTGCGAGTCCATAGTCAATGATGTATACCTGTTACAAAGATAAACAAAAGGTTGAGTGGCCACAGATACAAGACCTGAAATTTTTTTGAAAACAAAAGAAATTCGAAATTAGTCAGTCAACAACTCTAAGAGCATTAACCTAAACCATCTCATTCAAAATTTCCAAATAATTATCAACTGCCAAATGAAAATGAAATAAAAAGGAGTCAATATTCATTGAAAACAGCAACAATAACAGAAAAGCTGGGCAACCTTTTGCTTTGGTAAAGGAACAAGTTCAAAATTAGAGACAGAGATATTCATGAAATCATTTACTTTCATTTGCGTATATGATTCATTCACCTCTCCCCAGAATTTTTTATATGGGCTTGGATATGGGTTTTTGACCATAGCATGAGTCGAGTCCCAATTTTGTCAATCATTTCACACTATTAATTTTTTAATACAGGCACAGTCAAAAACCTTTGTTACCAAATGATATGTTCATTATGGTGTCAGCAAAAAGAGTTGCCCATGCTAAAGATCAAATGACAAATAAAAGAAAGAAACACCAATAAAGTTACGGAAAATAAAATAGCAACCAGCACTGGAGCTTCATACGGAAAAAAATCAAGAGTGATCGAGCAAGACAAATATTAACGGTTAACATCCTGGTGAACTACAGAGGCAAATCAAATAAAAAAAGAAATTAACTTCTGCTTTTGAACTTAAATAGATCAGCATAATCTTGAGATTTTGCGTCATGTGCTGCAATAAACGTAACTAGAATTATTCAAGAACACACAAATTGAAGAGACACGATGAGTAACTCTTCCACAAGAAAAAAAACAAACAAATTTAAGCAGATGAGAATCTAATTTGTTTAGATTAGCAAGCCTCAGGTCGTAAAATTATTATTTCCAACATCAACAACAATAATAACACCGATATAAACCAAGCGAATTTTATATTCCAGTTAATAAGGATATGAGATGATGCCATAGGAAACCCCAAATCAGCCAACTGTGGCTTTATTCTGCATTTTGTCTCCATCTAGCCATCTACCAGCAGTCCAGCACATTTAGTATGCACTTAACTCCTGCAATCATATAACTCCTGCAACCTCCATTTCACCACAAGTTCAAGACCACTTGTAAATGGCAGATTCAATTATCCTTGATAGTTGTTTACATGTGAAAAACTATACTCCCTTTTCAAACATATTTTGTTGAGATATGTCACTTGTGAGTTGTCCCACATAGATTGATTAAGGGAAGAAAGTCCAATTTATAAGCCAAGTGAGCTACTCCTCCTATCACCAATTGGTTTTAGGATGAAACCTCACTTGGTGGACTTGGGCTTTCTTCCCCATATTGGGTACGCTGTGTGGGACCGTACCAAGTCCCCCCGAATTTAACATGGTATCAGAGCAGGCCCATTGCTCGGCCCAAGGTGGGTCGTATCACATGATGTGATTGAGCATGGTGGATCCTGTGATGATAAATAAATGATTAATGAATTGATGAAGGACTCACAAGTGAGGGGGGCGTGTTGAGATATGTCACTTGTGAGTTGTCCCACATAGATTGATTAAGGGAAGAAAGTCCAATTTATAAGCCAAGTGAGCTACTCCTATCACCAATTGGTTTTAGGATGGAACCTCACTTGGTGGACTTGGGCTCTCTTCCCCATATTGGGTACGCTGTGTGGGACCGTACTAAGTCCCCCCGAATTTAACATATTTCATTCTCCGCAAATGGACAATTCACCAGATTTTGCATGGTTTTCAAAAATGTGAGGAAACTGGTCATAAAAAATGCCGTGCATGAATCCCATAATATTTGTTTCAGCCACAGTTAATTTGCAAATACAGCTATAGATCAAATAATTATACATCAAACAGTTGTTAGAAAAGTCAACGTCATGGTCCTCAACACCACTCACAACCGTGCGTTCAATCTTCAAGGTTCAAATTATCATTGGTTGAAATCTGTTCAGACTCTCAAACACGCTATTCCGTTCAATCACACTGTACATTTATTTTACAGACAACGAATATATGAAGGTGAATCACAATGAAAACCAAACTTGCCCCATTAGCCTGCATATAACTGAGCAATCAGCCCTCTTCAACATCTCTCATAATGGTTTCTACACTGTTGGAAGCTAAGTCCAAATGAGGTGTGTAATGCATAGATAAAAAAACGCCAGACACTATCTGAAAGACTAAACAAATACCAGCCTACGAACAAAACCCTAAATGGATAATACAACCAACCGTGCAATTTTCAAGAAATGAAAGAGATACAGAAGTAGAAGTCTATACCAAAGACCTCCCAATGGGTTCATACTCCCCCTTCTAGAAAATCAAATTGTATATCCAAATTTTACAATCACATCAGTTCAATAAACTTCGTTCTGCCCAATCAATTCATCAACATCATAGGGCATACAATCTACAACCCCATGCATAGCATGAAAAAATCAACTTCAGACCTATCAAATAAAAGAATAAAACTCTTCACGTATGACAGTTCATCAGTATGGATTTGATAGTTGACATGCAATATACGTGTAAATAAAGAACAGACTCTGCAAGGTTTCAACAATAAGACAACTAAAGAATGATAATATCACGTGAGAATTATGTCCTCTAAATTTAAGTGATTCAACAAACATTTTGAGTAGATTTTTCAGGGAAGTCGAGCCAAACTGGAAAAAAATTATTAATATCTAAGTGTACAAACAAAAAATAACCGGGTTCATTACACTTTGACTCCAAACTATAGTGTTTTTTGCACTTTGCCCACTGAACTTTTAAAATACATATGCCCTTTGAACTATATAATTTGTTGCACTTTACCTCTAAACCAACCAAAAGTTGACATGTGTCAACTCATGGTAGGTCAAAGTCAGCTCCCAGGGCCTTACGTGCAAAATTTTCAAAGTTACGCATGCAAAAGAGATTTGCAAAGTTTAGTAGGCAAAGTGCAAAACACACGACAGTTTGGAGGGCAAAATGCAATTATCCCAAAATAACCATGCATAGACTACTCAAAACAAATGCCATCACCTGAGAAGAAATAAAAGATACCTGATTTGCTTTGCGTCCCAGACCCATCAAAAAGTTATCAGGCTTTATATCACGGTGAAGAAAACCTCTCGAGTGCATGTATTCAACTCTATTTATCTGAATACCGAAAATGACAGTCAGTAAAATAGCAACAGAACAACCTTGTAGATAACTTTTGAAAATGGAGGCTTACTTACTAATTGATCGGCTAGCATTAGAACTGTTTTCAATGTGAACTTCCTGTTGCAATAGTTAAACAAATCTTCCAAGCTTGGCCCGAGCAGATCAATAGCCATGGCATTGTACTCGCCTTCAACTCCAAACCATTTAAGATGGGGAATCCCAGCTTCATAAGAGAAAGAAAACATTAATGGACTGCTTTAGGGTCTGTACATAACTAGATAACAACCAATATAGTTCATAAATACTCATACTCACTTCCTCCTTGAAGAAGCATGTACAATTTTGATTCATAGTGAAGCTGGGGGTGCTTAGTTTTAACAGATTCCTGAAGAAAAAAATTGTACCTTCAGTTTGACCAAAATAATACATATTCAAAATAAATTCAACACATATAAGATAACAGATTCAATTTGATATCACTATCAAATATAGGACAAACGAAACGTTCACTAGCTAAAAACCTAACACTAATACTCAATTTGAAGCGAGAAAAATATACACATTGATCAGTAATTCCCACAGAAGAACAAAAACAGATAAGTTATGCATAAACCTCATCATCTTCCTCCTATATTCTCGCCCTTTTTTCCCCTTTCCTACTAAAAGTTCAAATTTCCAAATAATCGAAACCAAAAACTCAAAATTTCTCAGATAAATATACTCACCATCTTGACAGCAACTTCTTCTCCAGTTTGTATATTGACTCCTGAATGAAATTGAAAACAAGTGCACAAATATTTATGTAGGTTTTACCTTAAGAAAAAAATACCAAAAAAAGAAAAAAAAGTAATTATGAGATATAAATGCAGATCAAAATTACCCAAATAAAGCTCTCCGAAAGATCCACTACCAATCTTTCTCCCCAGCTTGAACTTGCCTCCAATGACATGATCCATAATGGAATTCCTAAATATTAATCGAGAACTCCCAAAAATAGTAGTATTTGTTTCTATTTTACAATTCACCGTTTAATGTATCAAGAATACTTCGACACATCTTTACTCAACATGCAAAATCTCAAGTTTCTGCCCACACCCTTCAGATCCGTTACAAACCCATGAAGAAAAATAGAACAGAAAGCCCAAAAAACGATATTCCCCAGTGGAAGAAAAATGACCCAAAAATCCCCTACTAGAAAATATAATAGCTGTCTCCAAAAAGTCACCTAATACCAATAAATATACAATAATATGGAAAATCAATGGGTTTAGGTTTCTTATTTGATGGTTAGAAAAATAAACAAAAAGAAATTAAACATTTTCGGATACAGAAAGTCAACATCTGGGATTAAAGGGTGGGTGGAAAAGAAAACCCAGATTTTCTTGTATTATCTGGGATGAAAGAAAGATGAGAAATATATTATTTCCAAGTACAAAAACGAGAGTAATTCAATATATGAATAACAAAATGGCGGAAATGGAAATGGAAGGTAAGAAATAAGATAGAGAACGGAAAGAATCTAAGGTAACAAAATTTGCGGGGAGAATTTTGCGTAAAGATTCTGAATTGGAATTTGGATCAGTGTAGGAAACACAGAGAGACGGGGAAAAGGATTGAAGAGCAAGATGAAACTGGTCTGAAGAGTAAGGAGATATCCATGGATGTCATTTGAGATATATATATTATATATAATATATATTTTTTTGAAAAAAAATAACAAATTTAAAGGGATGACTTTCTTTTTAACTTTGGGTTGATTAGAATTAGCATACAATTCTGTTCTTTTTCCCCCCAAGTCAAATTGTTTTAATAAGATAAGAATGTTAATTTTTTTTTGAAAGAAAGATAAGATTGTTAATAAGGATTAGCAAATAATTCTCAAAAAAAAAAATAAGGATTAGCAAATAAAACTTGTAAGTTTATCTTATTGAAGTTGCATTAATACTGGGTCTATGTATATCATAAGAACAAATGAGTGGAGTTTAGTAATGCCATGCTGTGTCATATTTAAGTTATATTCCTAGTTGGTTAGATATGGATTATGGGATGAGAAAAATTCAACACAATATATTTATAAGAAATTAAGGTGAAAAATTAATTAAATAATTTGATAACGGTTAATATATGAATTTTAAAAAACATGCGGGTAACATACAAATATGAAATAATTATTAAGAACAAATTGTAGCTTATTTTGACATTATTTTTAATATAATTGTGTTGACTTGTTTTTAAATCATATAAAATTTAGTTTAAAATTATTTTTATATTATTTGTTTTATAATTTTAACTCAAAGATAATTATTTAATAACTAATCAGTATAATCATAAATTATTAGTATTCTTATATTGCTATTTATAAAAAACTCGATCATACTTGTAAATAAAATTTAAAAACTTTGTAAATTAGATTTATCGAAATTAAGTATTATTCATCAAGTATTATATCAGTAATATAATGTACTAAAGGCTTATGATCGCCTAGTGGTCCAAAATGTGAATAGAAAACGAAAACACTCTTTCATTATTTGTATGTATGTTGTATGTATGTGTACCATATAATACAAGTTTTAACTAACGCACGGATGTTATATTATATAAATGAGATTTATAGGGATGTAACTAACAAAAAATAAAATATGTTCGTTTCCCCCTTGATATTGCTCACAAAATATTTGGGCAATTCATACATAGAATAATGTGTGTAGATACAAAAGAAAGGCCTCTTACCATGGCAATTGATTGATTAAAGTTGTATATGTGTGTGTGTGTTGTTCATCACTCCAAGGTAGAGTATGACCGGTTAGTACTTTTAGTTACCATAGTTGAGAGGCTCTTTCATGACCCAATGTATTTCTCAAGGCTGAATGAATATTCCCTGTGGGAGTCTCATAAAGCAATAGGTGATGTGAAGCATGATTAATGTGCAAATCTAAGGAAAGACCTAATTCTCCTAAAGTCCTAAGCAACGGTGGTTGGTGGAACCCTCAAAACACATATGCAAGTTGGGACTTGGGAGTAAACGATTAGCTAGAGCTGTCAAAACTAAAACTAAATTTGACTTGGTGATATTGTGAGCCCGAAAAAAGAGTCGGGCTATTAGTAGCGCAACCATTAGGCCGAATTCTGATCGGCCCAACTTTTCATGTATATTTTCATAGCTTGGGCCTTCAAAATTGCAACCCACGAAATTTTGCCTCGAATCGATTTTCTCCTTGGCCTGACAGGCTAGCACCGGACAGGCCTAACCCGGCCCATTTGACAGCTCTATTAAGGGCTCCAATCAAAACCACCTCCGTTCAAACTACTCCCATCATTTTAATATACAAGGTACACAATTCATTTGTTTAACTCCAACTAATTAAGTTTAATTTGTTCTCTTGTATGGAAAAGGTTTTCTAAGACCAATCCTAAGGATGCTTACAGTGAGTTTGGTTGAGTTTATAAGCTATTCAAAACATCTTTTAACATGTTTGGAAGTTTATAAACTCTTTAAAAGTGTTTGGTATTTTTTGTTAAAAATATCTTACAAACTTCCAAAAAGAAATGTTAGGTGCTTATAAGTTGTTTTTAAAAAAGGTAGGATCCCAACTTGTTTTCAAAATAATATCATACTTGAAAAACTTTATTTGATTTTGACCATTTTAATTACAAAATTGTCATTAATAATATCATATAAGTTCCCTATTTATCCAAACACTTCAACAATTTATTTTAAAAATAAAATTGGTCTTTGAAATATGCTTAGCCCAACAATTTATTTTCAAAATAAGATCTAACTTCTTATATATAAGCTCAGAAGTATCTTGTAACAACTTATAAGATCTTTAAAATAAGCTTCGCTAGTATTTGGATAAAACAAGACGGTTGACCTATAAGATGTTACTAATGCTAATTTTCTAATTAAAATTGTCAAAAGTAATTGTTGAATAAGATCATATTTTGAAAAAAAAAGTTGGGATTTCGAATTTTTAATTTTGTTTTAAAAATACAGTTTATAAGCTTCCAATAAATTTTGTTTAAGCTTACCAACACATTTAAAAAATGTATAATATATTTTGGATAGTTTATTAGTTCAGCCAAACATCCTCTTAGTTTACTCGTATTGTAAGCAAGAGCCCGACAATGAATGAGCAGCTTGGAGAAAATTGCATATTTAGTCCCATAGGATTTGACCTGTTGTAATTTCAGTCCCACATCTGCAACATGGTCCTATAGGACTGATTTTTTTTGCAAAAAAGAGTCCCACCATTATATTTTAACAGAGGCAACTACTAGTTCTGTTAACATATAACTTTGAATGATAGAAAATTGCATATTTAGTCCCATATAATTAGTGATTTGTCATTTTAGTCCTATATACGCAAAATAGTCCCATAGGAACGATTTTTTTTGCAAAAATAGTCCCGCTATTATATTTTTAATGATTGTAATTGTTAGCTCTGATAGAAATCAAATTTGGAGAAAAACATAAGCCAGTCTCATCAATTAAATTAGTGTTAGGAAATTTATTTGTATGGATTTTGATGATGCTTAAAAAACTTAGATTAGAAAGTTTGCACCCCATTTTTTGTATGTATTTCAATTTTGTAATAGTTAGAATATTAGTTGAGTTATAGAACATCTAAGTTGAAGATGCAGAAGACTTGCTGAAGAAGTGTAGAGAAGATTCAGCTGAGTAGCCAATAAAAACTTCAGTCAAGTAAAATAGTTGTCTTTCAGTAGACTTACAACAGAGTCATCTAAGAATCATGGAGAAGACTCAACTTAAGGGGTAAAACAACTGAAAGACTTAGAGAAAGCTGAAGAAGTCCGTTGCAAAGAAAAGTCAAGACTTACCCATTTTGGTAAGAGACAGGCCTGCAACCTTAAAAAGTTGTCTTGCTGAAAGAGTGCAAGTAACATGAACCAATGGAACGCCTGCAGAATAAGACAAGCCAACGAACAAGAAGTGAAGTTTGAATTTATCTATCTCTTCAACAGACAAATTTCAAACTCTCACTATGAAAGGCCAAGGAATTTTTAGTGAGAGATACGAATGACACATTAGAGAAATTTGAGCAATCAAGCAAACATCTGCAATACTCTCTCTCTCAAGCAAAATTCTCAAATCATCAGGCCTAATCTCGAAGTGACTTTATCCAACAGATACATGTGAAAGATAGAAGACATACTTCAAAGTTGAAGAGAAAACTTATTTTCAAGAACAAAGGAGTCTGTTCTTCCATGAAATGAAGGAAGTTCGGTGAGGTTCAAGTTAGAACATGGTTCAAATCCGATGGAGGGCTACATGATTAAGTCTGAATGATTTGAAGCTAAAGTAGTGAGGCAGCTGCCTTGAGCCCCATGAGTGAAGCCAACTGTGTGATCAAGGCTTGCTCGAACTGTTTTGTACTTTTGTAACAAAGTCAAAGTTGCATTAGTAAATTCATCTTGGAATAGGAGAAGAGTGGAGTAGAGGAATTACCCCATCCTCGAACCACTATAATTATTTGTGTCCTTTACTTTCAACACTTTAATATCTGCAATTTATTTACTTGCATTTATATTTGTTATCCAACTAACAATAACTAAGATTAAAATAAGTGTTCATAATCAATTTCTAAAAAAGGTGTAAAGACTTCCGCTGTTAAAAATGAAGAAGACTGAATTTATAAAAAACTAGCTTCACTCAACCGAGCTACTCTATCAACAACTCTCTCAGAGTCTGTTGAGTGATTAACTCTCCTGCAGAAGTTTGACCCAACTGTCTCTCAAGAGACTTAGCTGTTTTCTTGTGATAAACTTTGGATTTGTTACTTAACTGACACCCCTTGGAACCTACAATTAGAATTAAAAGAAAATTTTTAAATACAATGTTTGAATTTTTCTCTCCATTTGAAAATTTCCACGTGTTGCGTCAGGCTTATATTTTCCATAGTTAGTTAAATATGAGATGAGAAAAATTGGTATTTAATACGTACGAGTACATTATGAAGTCATTAAAAGTTATGGTGGAAAAATCAGAAAAATATACCGAATAACTAATAAATCGACTCGTAGATGTACGAATAAAATACAAAATAATTATTTGAAAGTAAATATACGACTTATTTTAGTATCATTTTTATATAAATTATATTTATACTTATGATTATATCATATAAAAATTAATTTAAGATATTTTATATTAATTAATTTATAATTATTACACAAACTAAAAATAATTATTTAATAATAGCTAGTTTAGTTTTATGTGAATTATATTTATACTTATATTTAGATCATATAAATATTGATATATTGTATTTTTTTATTATATTAATTTACAACTTAACATAAATTAAGAATATTTATTTAATATTAATTATTATATTTGTATATTATTATTTATATAGTATTTAAATTATATTTATAAATAAATTTGATTTTTTATTAATTTACATATTAAAATATATTAAACAAAGTATTATTCACAATGTATTTTTTAAATAACTATAATATGTATAGTAAACGTTTAATTAAAAAAAAAAGTATCTACTATGTACCAAGAGGAGATTTTAATCTTTTTAACTAGATTTTTTTTATTGAAATTCTAGATTAAATATAATGCTTGGGACTATTTTTGCAAGAAATCTGTTCCTTTAGGACCATTATGCATAGATGGGACTAAAATTGCAAATAGCGAAATCCTGTAGGACTAAATATGCAATTCTCCATAAAAAATCCACGACGTAATGTCCACATGTAGTCTCTGTTAATTTTGAGAAAATTGCACCCTCAGTCCCATAGGATTAGGCCTCTTACACCGTTAGTCCCGTACTTTGCATTTGTCATCCCACTGTTTTCAAATCTTGCATTATTAGTCCTACAGTTTTAGAGATATGCATAAATAGTCCCACCGTTTTTAAAATTTGCCATGCAAGTCCCAAATTACCCTGTTTTTCAATGTATCACAGGTTGTGAAAGATTTCATTTTCTGACACCTGTTTTGTTCGTGGCATTGTTACACCTACTTAGATCCGATCTCTATTCGAGGTTTTAAATGGACCATGTCGTCGTTTTCGACTATAAACTTCACAGGGCATACTTCTGTAATAGTTTTACTAACATGTATACATACTTCAATTTGCCTAAGTTTATTAACATAAATGGATATAGTCCATTACGACCATATCAGGCCCAACATGCTTCCGTAAAATTAAAATATCCCTTAAAATTCATACCTTCTTTGACCAAAACAGCACCGGGTGAGATGGCTCGCAACACCACCAGTCGGAAGATTACTGCCCCCAGATCTTTTGACAAACAGCTCCTCACTGTTCAACCTCACCCTCAGGGAAGAAGATCTGCAAGTTATCCGACTCCTTCAGCAACTGTTCAGCACAACCTTGGTTCGTTTCCTACTCCAGGCGTACAAGTAATCTTTAAACGGGATAAATTAATAGAACATTATGAAGACATGTTGAAGCAGAAAACCCCTTTTTATTAAGAACTTATTGAAATATTTATTACATTAGTAATCCCCTTTTGGGAGGAGAATACTTGTTTAGCCTCTCATATACTAGGCTTGCACTCGAAAATACATAAAACTTAAAACTAAAACCCTCAAAATATTACAAATTTTTCACTTAGATTTTATTGTAAGAAAACTAAGGAGAATGTTCGATATCCCCAGCTTCCTTCAAATCCTGCAATTTATAGAGGTAAGTCCGGACTTGAAAGTCGGACTTCAAATCTTGTTGAGACTTATGATGTCACTGCTTACGTCATATCCTGCATTATTGCCTCGCCAGCTGGTTTTCTTTTTCTTCCGCGTGACTCAGCCCATGTGATGTTTGTCGGGGAATCTTTTAAAAATTTGGTTTACGTGGTCCTCGAGGATAATGCGTCTTGTGAGTTGGGTTCTTGTCTTTTCCAGCTGCATGACCTTGTCGGTCGGGTTTGAGTCGGAATCCTTTCCTAAACTTGGGTTCTTTCTATTCAGGACATGTCTGATAGATCCGATCGATCCAATGGCCAACATGTGCCATATTACAGAATTTCCGGTAAGATCCAGTCATCAAATTCAAAAGGAAAGATCCATTTGCTTAATTCTGGAAAAACTTGAATGGATATTTGACTTTGTCCATTTCGGTTAGACAAACCCAAAGACCCCATGCTCGTCTAGGTAGAAGCTTCATCTTGAAAAATGCTCCTACTAATATCGTCCTTCTTCCTGAAGCCGCTTTTATATATTTTAAAGCATTTTCATCCTTCTTAGCTTGATGAAATGAAAGGCTTCATTAAAGCCTTTCTTTTTGGTTCGTTCAGAGCCGCACTTAGAAAATACGATTCAAAATGTCTCCTATGTGGATTGTTGGCCCAAGTCTCGTAAATCAAGTTCCCCAATTTCCATTTAAATTTTGAAATTTAAAATCTTGGTGATAAAGTATAGATTGAAGCTAGAGCTCCAAACATATACCATTCCTGTACTTCATTTGGATGACTTCCTGGCTTCATCCAAACTCTAGGATACTTTCCTGAGATATCAACTATAGTTTTTTCTGGGTTAATATCTCTCCTTGTAACTATTTTCTCCCATTGTCGTTGATATACCGCATAGGAGAAATCTTAATCTCGTCGCTTTGAACCTTAGATTTGCCATTTCGGCCTAAGATTCAACTCTCCCTCTTTTACCCCGAGGAGTCTTTGGGTTGACTTGAAGACTCGGGTTGTGACACCGGAGTATCAACATTAAGTTCTGATTTGTACATCCTTAGGGGATGCATCACCTGCAACACTTGTGATTATGGTACTTGAATCCATAACCTCCGGGTTAGAGCCCCATTCTCTATTGACCTCTTTTTTGCAGAGATGCGGCTGGAAGAGAGGCCCTCAAAGACTAAGAACAATTGTCCTTGAGCAAATTTGGCATGCTCGTATTTGACTAGAAACGGTTTTTAAGTCCCTGTTGAAGTCGTCCAACAACAAAATCGCATTGAGACATAACGTCCCAAAATCTCGTTCTAGACTCTCCAGTTTTCCTTGAGATGTCTTACTCGTTTAAGGACCTCAAGATTCAACGCGTCCTTCCATCTCGTGTCAAAAAAAATATCGCAAGAACATTTTCATGAGATTTTATAATGACAATATCATAATCATAATATTGACATTCACTTGCCATCTAAGTAATCTAGCATTTTCTCGGTTTTGATTCAATTTTATTTTTCGTAAAAGCCTTGACACTTGAATTATCAATTTTCAAAGTAAACTTTTTTTAGATAGAGATATTTTTTAAAAGCCTTTAATCCAAATAATTCTTTCGTTGATATGCCATCTGTTTGCTTCACCGGGTGTGAATAAACCACTGCAATATCTCGCATGACACTTCTTCATTTGGTGTGACCTTAGTAAGAACTGCTGCCCACCAATCATCACTGGCATCTGTGTAAAGAACCAGTTTGTCTTCGTCTTGGGGAATCGCAAGCTTTGGAAGTTTTTTACAAATTTCTTTAAGTTGCTTAATTATTTCTTGATGTTCATCGTCCCATTTGAAAACTGCATTTTTTTTAAGCAATGGGCTAAACACCTTCCTGTAATTTGCCAGATTGTTAATGAACATCCCGGCAAAATTAACCACTCCAAGAAAACTCTGAAGCTGCTTCTTGTCTTTCAAACAGATCCGAAATCCTCGTATCTTTTCTACAATATGGCTTTGTAGGATGATCCCAAATTCATCGATTTCAATTATGAGGAATTCAATCTGTCTTGTTGCAATCACTGCCTTCTTTTCTGAAAGCACTAATCCTTCCTTGTGACAAACATCTGAAAATATTTCCAAATATTTAAGATGCTCCTTCATGTTCTTTGATGCTATCAGAATGTCATCGATATACACGAACATGAAATTGAAATAATATTTGAAGAGATTATCCATCTTCCTCTGATATATCTGGGGTGTGTTAGCTAATCCCATAGACATCACGTTCCAAATATAATGTCCTTGTGGTGTAGAGAAAGCTGTGAACTTCTTGCTTTCTTCATTCATCTTAATTTGGTAAAATCCAGATTTGCAATCAAACTTTGAGAATATCTTGGCACCTTTGATACAATTAACCAGATGTTCTCTGCTTGGGATATAGTATTCGTCGAACTCCAAAATGTTATTAATCCCTTTGTAATTAATAACAAGTTTCCTCTTTTGATCTCTCCATGGTTTCTAACTAAGAATCCTGGACTGCTGTATGGAGAAACTCCTGGTGAAATCAACTTAAGGTCAAGATGTTCCTTAAGTATTTTCTGCATATCCTCACGATCCTCCTGGTTCATAAGGATTGGTTTAAATCTCACGAACTCGTACTCTTTTCCTGGTTTAACCTTTAAAGAAGCTTTAAGCTCGTTCTTGTCCCGCCATGCCAAAGGATCTTCATTATAATTCTTTTGGATCTTCTTCTTGATATCCTCGAGTGATATTTGTTCTTCAATGGTTACGTCACTCTGCGGATTCTCCATTAGGCTCATCATTAATTCATCAATAGCCTCTGGAGTTACTCATTCTTCTCCTTGTACTCTGAATGAATACAAGTTATTATCCCATAGTTTCTTATCCTTGTAATTCGAACCGAATTGTATATAGGATAATAATGCTTCACCAAATTTTCTTCGATCTGCCACTTTTGGATTTCGGAGTTTGGCTTCATCACCACGCTTGCTGTGAAAATTAATAGGCATTTTTCTGTAAAATGCTTGCCACAGTCTTTGGACAGTAATCTTATGATCACATAATGTTGTGAAAATAAGTCTTCTTGTCTCATTTTCCTGTGTGAATCGCTTGAATGTTTGTAGGAAATTGTTTCCTAGCAAAACATTTGCTCCTGTATCATGGAAATAGATTGGTGGCGTCTTCACTTTGTACCATGGGGTACTGCCTGCTCCTCCGATCATGATTTCTGCTTGTTTAATTCCTCTGTTAAGAATAAGAATTCTTTTTGAGAAATCTCTTCCTGCAATAGCTGGTAAATCTTCTCCAATTTCTTTAGGGAAAACCTCCGGCTTTGTAGTACAGATTCTGGCACCTGAATCAATATAGGCGGCAAAATACTCGGCTTTGTAATCAGCATATAACATTCCGATAGAAATGTATATGGAGAAAGAACTAGTGGTCATCGATTAACCTTTTATCGGCCCATCGTGAACTCCATTCCTTCTTGTAATCTTTCCCACGGTTTATGATCCTCAAGAAATTCAATTCCCAGTATTAATTGTTCTGGGATTTTTCCCGTAACTCCTATGATAGTTAGCTCAATTTCACCTATCTTCAGGCTTCCTTGATACCTTTCAACTATTGGTTGTTGGAGATAATATAGAACATCACAAGGAAAAATATTATCCTTTTGAGTGATGTCGAATATTACTTCAACTTCTCGCCATCCTTCTGGACATTTCAGCTCTCCTGCTGTTTTGAAAACATCTGGGATGCGCTGAAGGCGGTGGTAGAATTGGCGGAATTGGTCTACCAAGAGGGTCATAGGTAACCAAAGCTGATCCATCTCCTGCGTTCATCTTTAAGTCTACAATACCTAATCCCGCGAAGGATTCTGCCAGGTCATGTAAATCTTTAAGATTGATCTTCTCCATATCCATCACTTTTAGTTTATGATGGATTTTCCTTTGATGATGGCTATTGGCTTTTCATCGTCTGTCATTTTTCGTATAACTTCGGTTGGTTTCCCTTTTTGGTGTAAATAGGGTACTGTCCCGAAATCAATATGTTTCTTTTCTCCGGATGAACTTGGTCTGTCCTCCAGGTTCTTGACTCGTTTATGAATATCATGAAGGATTTCAAAAGTTTCCTTCTGATATTTCACCATCGTCTCCATCCTGGTTAAATCGATGTACTTGTCTTGGTATATGAATATGGCGGTTGCCATAATTCTGCACCGTCTTCTGGATCTCTCTAAGATCTGTTGAGATCTTAGATGTATCTGGAAGTATCTCGCTCCACTCTGGTACTTCATCAGGAATCATGATTTTGATGGGAATTTTCATGCACCGCTTCTTGGAGATTCATCAACTCGACATATAAGGCCTGGTTCACTGTCCAGAAACTCATATGATATGATGCTCGCATTTCGCATTGCCTCAAGGCTTCCCTATCGGCTCCTGCGCGTTCTTGTATCTCATATTGATGATTCCAATATGCGATCATATCCTGGTGTTCTTGTGCATACATCGTCAGAATTTGACGATATGTCCTGTAAGGTGTACATCTTGGACAATTGTTCGGATCCATATACTCAGAAATAATTCTCCTCACCAATTGTTAATTACACAAATATAATAAATATAACCAAAAGTTCTTAATAAACCTGGGCTCTGATACCATTTTGTGTCAACAATTCTAAGGCAAATTGGGTATAATGTAAAATGAATTATTTTGGGACCGAAGGTGCAACCCTTGAAAATTATGGGACCAAATATGCTGAATTTAAGATCTCGGGACTTCTTTTGCAAAAGTCTTAATCCCATGGGACTATAGCGCAAACGTGGGACTAAAATTGTAATGAAGAAAATCTTATGGGACCATAGATGCAATTAACTCGTTAATTTTTGAGAAAGTTTCAATATTAATCACACAAGATTTAGGACATTGCGATTTTAGTCCCACGGTTTGCATTTTTTGTCCCAATTACACAAACATAGTCCCATAAGAATCTGAAATTATATTTTTGGTATCATGGCCATTAAAAAACTAACGGAGAGCATCAATGTGCTATTAAGTTGTGGACGAATTTTGCAGTAATGGTCCCATAAGAATTGGACATTGCGATTTTAGTCCCATTATTTGCAACTATGGACCCAAAGTTGTTTTTAATGCGAAATATTCCCATTTTAATCTAAAATTATTTTTATAGTACGCAATTGGCATTTCACCTGTCGGATGTAGTACATGCACAATTTTATAAAGAGAACTATTATATATTAATTCTAAAATATATTTGTGCTATATTTTTCATTGGGCTTAATATATTAAAACAATAAAATAACATACACACACACACAAACACTATTAAAAGAGAGCGTTGTTAGAAGATGTTGATTTTGATGCTTACTCAAATTGAGACTTGATCCGCTAAGAGTATAAAAATTCTAAACCTGCCCCGACTCATATATACTTGTATCTAGCAGATATGACTAATTAGACTCACCCACTTTATATACTTGACCTTATTTGGTGTGCCTCATAGATACATTAAAATGATTTTCACAAAATAGATAATAGGCGAAATTTTGTAAAAGAAAGATGGTCGTAGAAAGGTCATGCAAAGCGAAATAGACCCGTAACTGTATAAAAATCACTCTATTTCTAATTTCGCCATAAATAAGAAATTTTGGCATGAAGTAGAAATTTCATTGGAATTCAATCACATGAGCGACACGTGTAATTTTGTAAAATTATGACCAAAATTTAGTTTTTTTTATATAGTTACAAAAGTAATTTGCAAACCGTGCATTTTGCGAAATACTTTTGCAATCACATATTAATTACATGACTAATTTTATATTTTTTTCTCAATTAATAAGGAAAATAGTTATTTTAATTCAATAATATTTTATCTTAATTATTTAAGATTTTTTACTAAATAAGCTTTCAAAGTTACATAAAAATTCAAATGACAACAAAGAAGAGAAATTAATTTAGATTTATCTATTTTTAAGTTTTTATTTGGGATAATTGCATTTTTGGTCCCATAGGATATGCATATTTGCAGTTTTAGTCCCAAATGCAAAAACAAAAAAAAAAACCATGGGGCCAAAGTTGTAAAAGAAATTAACGAGAAAATTGCATATTTAGTCCCATAAGATTTTACCTGTTGCAATTTCAGTCCCACATCTGCAAAATGGTCCCATAAAAATGATTTTTTTTGGAAAAAGGGTCCCACCGTTAAAGAGTTAATTGCATCTATGGTCCCATAAGATTTTCTTCATTATAATTTTAGTCCCACGTTTGCGCAATAGTCCAATAGGATTAAGATTGTTGCAAAAGAAGTCCCGAGATCTTAAATTCAGCATATTTGGTCCCATAATTTTCAAGGGTTGCACCTTCGGTCCCAAAATAATTCATTTTACATTATACCCAATTTGCGCTTTAGAATTATTGACACAAAATGTTCCACAGATTAGGTCTCTTACATCGTTAGTCCCGTCTTTTTGCATTTTCCATCCCACTTTTTTTCAAATCTTGCACTATTAGTCCTACAGTTTTAGAGATATGCATAAATAGTCCCACAGTTTTTAAAATTTGCCATGCAAGTCCCAAATTACCCTGTTTTTCAATGTATCACATGTTGTGAAAGATTTCATTTTCTGACACCTGTTTTGTTCGTGGCATTGTTACACCTACTTAGATCCAGTCTCTATTCAGAGGTTTTAAATGGACCATGTCAGGTTTCCAGCCTATAAACTTCACAGGGCATACTTCTGTAATAGTTTTACTAACATGTATACATACTTCAATTTGCCTAAGTTTATTAACATAAATGGATATAGTCCATTACGACCATATCAGGCCCAACATGCTTCCGTAAAATTAAAATATCCCTTAAAATTCATACCTTCTTTGACCGAAACAGCACCGATGAGATGGCTCGCAACACCACCAGTCGGAAGATTACCCTCGAATTCTATTATACTCGGTAGACGTAAGAGAGCAATGTAGAATATTTAAAGCCTTAGCGTTGAGAGAGAAGAACTTCTTATCATTGTCATCGAATTCCTTGAGACTTTTGAGAACCGTGGTTCCATCCTCCATTTTCTTTGTTGGTTGAACAATTCCTTCGATGACTGAATTCCAAATATCAAATCCGCAACCTTGTAGAAAGCATTCCATCTGATCCTTCCAAAAGGCATAGTTGTTGGCATCGAAGAGTGGTGGCTTGTTGGTGGAGGCGCTGGTTGTGAGATAGCTTTCGTTCGTAGCCATAGATCTCCTCTTTACTCCCGAAGATTAAATGAGCTTGCCAAAGAGTTTGGCTCTGCTACCACTTGTTAGTCCAAATGGCTACGAAAACCTAGAGGGGGTGAATAGATTTTCCCAATTTTCTGATTTGTGCCCTCTTTTTCGAATGTGAAGATTATGAAGAAATAAAAGTGCAGAAATACAAACAACACATAATGATTTATTGAGCTTCATCCCACCTAGGGACTACGTGCTCTACCACCCGGTATGTCTGAATAGATTTTGAAAAGAAAAAGGTTTTATTGATACCAAACAAATACAACCTTTATCTTGAAGAGTACCACACTCTTATTACATCACCACTTATAAAGATTACCACAATCTTCTTCAACAATGAAGAGCACCAAACTCTTCAACACCTAGAATCAACCAAGTGTGTTCTTACTGTTTAGTGTGAGTTTTGGGCATGATTTTGGCTATAATGAGTTGATAAACATACATTAACTCGGTAAAATGGGTTGTGTTCTCATACTATGGAAAAGATATTACGCTTTGCTTGTTTTGTAGGAAAATAACGATGTTTGGAGTACTTTTGTGGCAATTTGAAGCATTGCAGTATATGACCGTCAAGAATCGAGCGATTACGCAAAGTTTGGAGTTGAACCGAGAAGAAATCAGAGGAACCGAGCAAAAAAGAGACACGCACAGGCAGCCTGTGCGCATAGGCACGGCCCGTGCGTGATCCATACAGAAGGGTTAGACATTCGACTTGACGCACGGGTTGGTCGTGCCTATACGCACGGCTCGTGTGTCTGCTCAAGAGAAAATCAAAGTTTCGACTTGATGCATAGGTTGGTCATGCGCATAGGCACGGTCCGTGCGTCTGTGCGGGTTTGCAGAAGTTTCGGTACATATTGACTTAGGTTTGGCTCGGGGATATTATAAATAGAGAGGAGGCGGACCCAGAAGAGGAGATACATACTTTTACCCTAGAAATCAGAGAAAAGAGCATTCTTCTACCAGAGGAATCGAGAGAAAGGTCGAGAACGCATCCACGCTTGAGGATTGAAGATTGATTGAGAGTTCATCGATATCCCTGAGTTTTTCTTACTCCATTGTATTCTTATTTTTCATCTAGTTTGATATGGATCTGAATAATTTGTCTATGAATTATTTGTTTTCCCATGTCCGACTAAACATCTTGTGATTCCGGGGTTTGGGATTAGGTTAATTAACTCTTGTTTGATGCTTAATTTTAATTGAACTTATTATTTCGAACCCTATTCGAGTACTTTGCTTTATTACTTGTTTTATCATATGGCCAATGATTTAACATGCTTGATGTGTTGATTCATAATTCGAGAGATGAGTTTCAATACTAGATCTCGAGTACTTGTTATGAATACTTTGCATGATTGAGAAGTCTGTGAGTATTTGTGAGGATTGCTTATCTTATATGCTTTTGGGAGTTGTTTATCTTATGTTGAGTAGATATGCTAGCATAGATAATTTAATCAACATATTTATTGTGTCTCTAGAGAGAAGGTAAATTACTTTTGTGATCATCTTATAGGGAGATAAATAATAACTTTGGCTTTATTAATCTGATAACAAGAGGGAGATTAATGAAACCATAACCTTGGAATCCATCCATTTACTTGATCTTTTCAATCGTAACTCTTTGCTTTGTTATTTTTATGATAAAATATTTTCTTAGTTTTATAAAACAACAATCACATTTCGATCGTCTAAATAAAAAAAGTGCTATTACAATCTCAATAATTAGTGCGTTAAGTTATTAGTTTCTGTGGGATCGACCTTGCTTACCCTATCTATTAATTCCACCATTCACTTGCGGTGAAGCTAAGAAATAAGGCGAACACTTACCACAAGAACACTAACAAAGATTTCTTATTTTGGATGATTTGAGAATTACAATCAAGATTACACTTTGTTTGAAAATATTACAACTCAAAAGTGCAAGTGTAATCAAGAAGGAAGCCTAATACTCAAGATATGCAAGTGTAAAACTTAGGCTAAAATACAATGAGAATATATTACAGATTTTTCTTGTTATTTTGAATGCTTGTGTTGTGTGTTTGATCCTTCAAATCATTCATCTATTTATAGGAGAGTCTTCAAGATTTCATCTCCGACATAGGCTCCTCCATGTTTACTTTTGTCTACAAAAGAAGGATCAAAAGATCTAAAAAAATGGTTAAGAATTGTAAAGTGTATCTTATCAGATAATGGCTCAACAACGGATAGAATCTTGCTGTCAAAAATCATATATCGACCGATTGCCCTGTTGAAAATTTAAACGTTTAAAAAGTTAATCTAAGATTATACATAGTTAATCAAGGGGTCAAACCGGTCCGGGGGGGGTTGGACCGGTCGACCAGGGGTCCCACTGGTCGCCCTCCCCTTGGACCGGTCACCCCTCAATTTTTCTGAGACAGAATCAAATTGTGCAAAATGCAAATTCTCAGACATTGGTTGATGTCCTCCAAAAATCCTTTTGTTTCGTTTCCGTTTCAAGTTTCGACTTTCAGGTATGGGTTGCCCTCTAGGGCGACCAGTTGACCTCAAAATAGAGGCGTTGTCCGATTTTTGTCAAAAATAAAGTTCAAGAAATACTCCAAAAATTTAGTAAAAATCATTTAAAATGTTTTGAAGTATTTAGACAATATTTGGGGTCATTGTTTTGGTATAAAACTCAAATATATGAAATCATCAAAATTATGATAAAAATATTTATCTAACACTTCCAATCACTAAACAAACATACTCAAAAGTTTCGTAATAGAGTTTTTGTTGATTAGGGCAACATGCCTACACAAAGGGTCAAGGATGGGAGCATCTGTTTTTCTTATTTCCGGTTAGAAACATTTTTATTTAGGGAAATTTGGAAAAATGCCCATTTTCACAAATTTTTTGGAAAAATGCCCCCAACCTAAATCCTTTAAATTATTCCTCCCTCATCCCTGTGAAATGTCTAAGATACTCATTTGCTCAGATTTTTTTAGTTTTTTTAGCAAAGTGATGTTCTCTCCTCAAATTTTGTTAGTCTTGTTTTTTTATTAATGTTTGTTGTTAATTTGGTCATTTTTCAATTGTAAACAATTGTCAAATACGCAATGTAGTTGGTGTTATGGACTGGGTAATTTATAATTATTTGAATATTAGCAGATGTAATGGTTTGGAGACTGAAAATATGATGAAATTGTAGAATTAAGTCAATTTTGTTAAACTTTGTTTTGTATATCACTTGGCTGGTCCGTTGTCTGTTATATTGTCAGTTTTATGGTCGGTGGCACGGTTGGTACTTACAATCGGTGTGTGGTTGTAGTCGGTCTGCTGGTCGTTTGTAGTCAGTTGCGTAGTCGTTGGCTTTGTAAGTTTCTGATTTCAGTTTGTTACTATATTATTTCACCTCCTGGTTCATGCTCAATACTAATTCTTTGCGATGGTGCATAGGAGTTCGATTCAAGTAATCGTCGTTGATGTTTTAGTGGGGAGCAAACAAAGCACGTGGTTGTTCCTATTGATGTCACCTTTTCACAATTATTAAAAATGGGCATATCTAGTCACCAAAGTGAGTTGGGATGATTTTGATATTGAGATCACAAGTTGGCTTACATACCAATGTAAAGATTCATTGCCACCTTGTCCCGTAAGAGATAAAGATGATGTAAAATTAGTGATTCGTGTGAACACAGAAAAGTTTTTGTCTGCTTCACTTTGCTTGGTGACAAAGTTAAGAGACAACCAAGTATCTACCCAATCTAAAAGGGAACAAAATTAGTCAAAAAACAGTATTCGTTTCGCAGAAGCTTTTGACCCCATAGGCACTGTAGTTCCAGAAACTCAACCACATTTCATAGTTGTAATACCTGATCATGGTGTATTACATGAACCAACAGTAACCCCTCCCTGTCTTGTGGGGGAAAAAGGCACAAGCATTAATTTGAATAACAATATCATCCCGATGATAATAATGAGGTTGTACATTTCTACGACTATGAAGAAGAGGCTGAATTGGAGCTGACAAACCTATTTTTCTATGATGACTTAGATGCCACTTTCTATAAGTGGAGCAGACTAGAACCGGTAGAGCCTCCTGTTGAGTCTCTACAACGACATGACAATGACGTACCGATACATGAAAATGATTTAACTTCTCCATTAAACCAAACCACAATTGATAATGGGTATGAAGGTGGACCAAGTTTTGTTGAGAATTGTACTCGCAAATCCTTGAAAAATTATGTTGGAACTGACCATATTTGCATTGGCAGCGAGTCGGCAACCCCAGATATAACATCCAACTCGTTTTAGTTGATAATAATCTTCATATGGATGAAGTGTTTTTGAGCAAGGATGAGATAATTCGGCGATTGGAAATAATTTCCATGATGAAAACTAGAGATTACAAAACGAAGAAATCAGATCAGGTGAGATTCGTTGCCATCTGTACTGATATAAAATGCCAATGGAGACTACATGCAAGCAAATTGAGTGTTGGCAATATATGGGCTGTCAAGAAGTACAATAATATCCACATGTGCTCGGGGGATTTTATGAACCGCGGACACCATAATGCTAAATCTAAGGTGTTGAGTGATCTCATTAAATACACGTTCAAGAGTCATACATATATAACCGGTGGCAGTGATTTATAAACTGAAGCAAGCACTCGTAGTTGACGTTGGGTACGGCAAAACATGGAGGGCTAGGGATAGGCATTGAAACTGGTTAAAGGGACTGTAGGTCCCAAGGGGTGATGTGTAAGGTTTAGAAGGGGGTTGAATAAACCTTACCAAATTTTCGATTTTAGTCCTTTTAAAATATTTTCAGAGTTAACTCAAATCAGCTAAACCCTTTAGGGACAGCTAGGTTGGCTTACACAACAAAGTTACCCACTCAACATACTCGACTGAGCTGTTGATAGTATAACTTAGCTGCTTTCAGCTAACACTTGGAATTACAATTGATTTGGTTTTGTCAGCGGAAATCTTTTCACTCTTATGATTTTCAAACATGTTTTCAACACTTGTTTTAGCAATAGTTACTATCAGCAGGGTTTAACAAGTTTAACTTAGTAGCAGTTATAAAATAAATGCAAGAAATGACTGTGTTGTAAGGTAAATAAGACACAAGCAGTTTTTATAGTGGTTCAAGGATGGGGTAATTCCTCTAGTCCACTCTTCTCCAACTCCTAGAGGAATCTACTAAGTAACTTAAGCTTGGTTACAAAGTAGTTATCAGTCCGAGACAACTTTGATCACACAACCTGCTGCTCCTAGGACTCAACTTCTTCACAAGACAACTGTCCTATTACTTCAGCCTCCTTCAAACCTTGGACTTGATCACTTAGCCCTCCAACAGGTTCAAAGCACCGGTTCAAACTGGAACCTCACTACTTCTCCTTCAACCTTGGAGAGTAGACCCCTTTATTATTGAAAACAGTTTTCGTCTTCAATCGATGAAGTAATTTTTCCTTCACTGATTGTGTTGGATTGAGTTTCTTCGAAATTAGGCTTGAGGATTTCTTTGAAAGCTTGAGAGAAATTGCAGGTTATTGTTTGATTGCTTGTATGCTTGTAATGAACTCGATAACTTTCTCTCACTTGCGTCTTCAACCTTTTATAGTGCACATTTGAAATTATATCCGTTGAAGAGATATACATAAATTTCAAATCACACTCGTAGGTTGTTGGCTTGTCTTGTCTTGTAGCATTGATGTAGGTCGTACCATGAATTAAATGCTTTGCATCCTTTCCTTAATCTCTGCAGGTCTTCAGGTACATCTCATTGGTTCCTTGCTTTTTGCACTGATTCAGCAAAATAGCTTTATTACTGGCAGCCTGACACATGCCTATTTCTAGCAAAACCTTGACTTGTCTTGAAAATGGATATCTTTCAGCTTTCTTCAAGTCTTATCTGCTACATACCCCGTTGACATTCAATTTTAATCATTTTGGAATGACTTAGATGTCAGTCAGCTGACTAAGACGACTTTTCTGTCACTTGACTGAGTCTTCACTTCACTTCGCACAACTGACACACAACTGGGACTCCTCTTCAATCTTCAGTCGAGTCTTGTAATCTTCAACTTAGCTGACTTTAACTCAGCTTATACAGCCCTATCTATTACAAGTTGAATTACATAGAAAATGGGGTGCCAACTTCATAATCTAAGTTTTACATGGTATCATCAAAATCTAAACATAAATTTTCCCAACAATCTCCCCTTTTTTGATGATGCCAAAACTTAAATAAATACAACAAAGTAAGGAATGTAGTAACAAGGAATGAATGTGTAGAATATGTCAATTTTATTCGAGCATATCATTCTTGTACTTTACAAACGCACTTTACAAAGCTTTTACAAAGTATAACCTATAAAATGTATCAGAGCGAGCTATACACAAGTATCTATACAAATGCATCAGAGTATTAGGATATTACAGAATACTTACAACTGTGCATTTACAGTTAAGTAAAATATAATGAAGGGGTTAAGCCGTCTTCAACGCATCGGCTGCTTCCTTCTTCTCTCTTCATCCTTAGCTCTCCTTCTATCTTCCTCAGTTCTTCTCCTCTTTCTGTCTTCTTCCTCTCTTTTCTTCTTCTCATAGGCTCTTTTAGCTGAAAGGTCTTCTCTCATTTGCCTTTCTTCCCATTCGCGATTGAGCCTTTCATTCTCTTCTTCTTGCCTCATTCTACTCTCTTCATTCTTTCTTTTCACCTCTCTATTTGAAGCTCATCCAGCCCAACCCAATAGATTAATCCCTTTTTCTATGGATCAACATACCGAACATCCTTAGGTTTTGGTTGTGATGGAGTACCTCTGGCTCTTCCACCACTACCGAACCTTTCCCTTCCTCGCTGCGACTCAACTCCTCCTCTTAGAGTGTACTTTACGGGTGCTTTGGTAGTCGGCTAACTGCTCGAACTCTGTTGCCTATCAACTGATTTACATAAGTTGAGTCATTTCTCTCAATATAGATCCCACGCCTGGGGTAGAGTCATATTCTTGAAATATCCTTCTGCAGTTAGAGTTTGAAATTTCTCTATGGATCTTTGCTCGAGATCCCCGTCGATCGATAATGTAAGCTTACGCGGGGTCTCACAAACGGGAATCTTTTAACAAATCCGATTGGGGGCTTCATACTTTGCTTTCATATCCTCAATTCTC
This sequence comes from Rehmannia glutinosa, assembly GCA_016081115.2. NCBI lineage: Eukaryota > Viridiplantae > Streptophyta > Magnoliopsida > Lamiales > Orobanchaceae > Rehmannia > Rehmannia glutinosa. Next base: position 9,885,220 of record CM071935.1, read on the forward strand.
CCTGAATGTTTCTCAGCTACCTTCTCAAATTCAGCTTCAATGGTTTGTCTAGACTTCTTGTATGCCAAATCAGCTTTCTCTTTGATAGACAGATTTTGAGGTAGTTGGCTAAGGATAGAAGCTGTCATTTCACCTTGCTGAGGGGTCTTAGCAAGCATAATTTTCAAGGGCGGCTTCTTCACTTCACTGCCTTTCCCCTTACTACTTGCTTCCCCCTTACTTCCACTTCCTTCCTTATAACTCATTTGCTTCTTACTTTCATCTTCTCCTTTTTTTGCATCATCACCAAGGGTTATAGCCAGTTGAGGGAACACTTCCCCAAGGAGTAGATAAATCTTGCTATTGGTCATGTCCATCTTGTCATGAATCTTGGAGTATGCTGCTCGGAATTCGGATCGCAGAGCCTTCGTCTCAGATGCCATCAGCTTCATTTCTGTTTGGAGCATCATCACTTTCGTACGCACATTGGCCTCTGTTTTCTAAAGTTATGCCTTGTGTTGAGCTTTGAGCAACTCCATATCACTTTTATGAGACTGATCCATCCTGAAGATATGGTCCCATTGATGCTGCTGAAATTTGGTGTTTTCGGAGCTCCAGATCACCATTTTTGCAAAAAAGAGATTTAAAGTATGTGACCTGCTCACATCTAAGTGCTTTAGTTTGCCCAATCCATTCCCCGATCCTTAAAATGGTTCCTAGGATGTCTCCTGTGATGTTTGCATCTCTGTTATCAAGTCGTTGGTTGAGTGCTGCGAATCTATGTTCCATATTTTCAATTTCAGTACAAGTGGCTTTGAAGGCTTTGCGAAAGTTGGCTGCATCAGCGAACTGCTCTTCTAGCCACACATCATCGAAGTCAAACCCAATCGACACCATTGTTGATTCATCAAGAGTTCCAAGTTCTTCAGCTAGGACTTGGACAATGTACTTTGCATGTTCAGGAGCTGACTCTGCTTCCAAGGGTACATGAGCCTCGAAAGGAAGGTAGTTAGCAGATAGATCCTCCGGGAAAATAGGAATTTCCACATCATCAACCTGTGGAGCCTTTCCCTTTTCCTTCAATATTTCTTCAGCTCTTTGTGCCTCGGCTGTCTCAGCGTCATCGACATCTTGTGCAACAGTTTTAGCCTACGCAGCTGACTGATCCTCAACTATCTTAATAGCTTCATTGGCATCAATGTTATCTTCCTTTTGAGGAGTCTGTTCTTCGGCTGACTGATCAGTGTCATTGGAAGGTGATGGCACCATGGGAGGTGGTCCATCAACCAAAGTAAAATTTACAAGGGCAGCCTTGTCACTTGCTTGCCTCCGTTTTGCTAGTGCCTCCTTAGCAACTTTGGCCTCAGATGATTTTTCAATAGGACTGGACTCAGCTTCGTTGTCGGTTCCCAACAAATCAACATCAACATTCTCTTGGGAATCATGAAGAGCACTTATTTCCTCTTCTTCCATGATTTCTTCTTGAGGAACTGACACCTGTTCTTCGACCTTCTTACCCAGGGAAGTCTCAACCTCCTCCGGGCCTTCATTACCCTCAGCAGTCTCAACCGCCGATGTGCCTTCTCGTTGCCCCTTTGCAATCTCAAGTGCGGCAGGGGTCTTCAACAAAAATCCCTTCAAAGACGGAGTCGCTTTGGGGTCTTCCGTGGCATCCGTCGAGTCTCTACTCTTTGGATTGCATTTCCATGGCCAAGAGTCTCAACTCTTGTGGCCTCAATACCATCCTTTGCCTTGGCTACATCAACAACTTCATTGGCTTCGAATGGCGGTGAAGTTTCACCGAGAGATCAAAATGTTTGAGCATCGTTAACCTTCGCTTTGTTGTACATCAATTATCTCACCTTCGCCTCCAAATTTCTCTTTTGTTTGGTCTCCCACAACATCGCTGCTGCTGCTAGCGTGCTACACGAAGCGCTTTCAGGAACTCCTTAAAAGAGGCAGGGTTGAGATTCTTTCGCTTCCTCAATTGCCTTATCCATTGCTCTTCACTTCTCCTCGTCCTTCTTGTCGAAGAGAATGGACATGCAGAAATCTGAGTCGAGTGTGGAACGGACTGGAATGTTCCCTAGGAAACTCATGAGTTTCTCTTCTTCTTCTATGAACTCTGGATATTCGAATTGAGCTCTGGCATAGCTCAACTTCCAGTTCCTCCATACTTTCAACCTCTCTTGTACATCTGGGTACACAGGAGATAGTATGACCACATCATTATCCTCATCTTCGACATTGGGCATGAGAGAAGCCCTTTCATCCTCAACAGTTTTAGCATCAGTTTGAGGAGAGTTAACATCCAACTCCTCAGGCTGGTCAGCTGTCTAAATTTCTTTTTCTTCAGCTGTAAATCGTTGAAGTTCATCAATCTATTGCACGACATCTCCTGTCTCATCTATAATCTGCTGATCTCTATCAGCAGACTTCTCTACGTCACCGGTGGTCTCCTTACCATCTTTTGTTTCCTTTAGATCGCTTTGCTCCTCTACTTGCCTTCTTTCATCCTTCAACTTGATGCGGACTCGGTTGGCTTTTCCAAGGATGATTGCCTCACCAATCGCCTTCTCTTCAAGTTCTACGTCCTCGGGTTCCTCAAATGTAAAAGCTAATTCACCCGTCTTCAGCTTTTTCGATGCAACTGTCTTTATAGGCAAATCTGTGCGCTTCTTCCTTACAACTAGAAAAGGTACAAGGGAATCCTTCTAAGTCTCATTGCTTTGGGGTAGTCTTTGGGTCTTCTACTACTTGTTGGGGCAAAGCGGGCTTTGCTACAACAACTTTTTTCTTCTTCTGGATAGGCTTTGGAGAGGGAGCCTTGGTAGTTGCAGCAGTGTCCTCGGGGACAGGATCAGCTGACTCACCTTCACTGGTGTTAGCTTTTATTGCATGGGCTTACCTCAGAGCAGCTGAGAGGTTCTCCTTGAATATTCTCTTATTAACGTGGAAGGGTTTCCCATGCCTGAGGGGAATGCCCTTCACCTCTATCAAGTGGCCAATCACGAGGCCGTACCCCAGCGAACTTCCAAAAAGACCAGCATCATTAATGGTCTTATTGATCACATTCTGGCAGATTCGGCTGAAGATGAACTCAGCCTAGTTCACTTTCTTCTCTTCTAGAATTGCAGCCATGACAGTCAGCTTTGTCCTAGACAGCTGATTGAAGCTGCCAAACTTCATGTCCATACACTTGGATACCACGTCCATTAATTTATGATAGACGTCCTTGATCAGCGACTTCTAGGCAGTACGGTAAATGTTGCGCTTTAGCAAAGTGAACTCAAGGCCGCGATCTCCTTCCACGCTGCAACTAGGTTTATGTAGTTTTCAGTGACTTCCTTCAATCTAGAAAAAGGAAGGTGGCAGTACTTAGCTAAATCCGCAACAATAATCTTTATGTCAATGTTGTGGATGGATGAACGGATTTCTGCGTCGTGAGCCTCAGTGTTCACGTAGAACATGGCTACCTCTTCAAGGTACGTGTGCAAAAACTCCATAATGAGAAATCCCTTAAGGCCAGATTTCTCCAATTTTTTAGCGATCTTCTTAGCAAGGGCTTTGTCAACCACTTGCTTCACCATTCCATCAAAATCCACCATTGAATCAGAGTGGATCTTCTCAGCCATCTTCACAAAGTCGTAACTTGGAGCCATTTCAGAAAATGAAACTTGAAAACACGAACTTGAAAGCTTGAACTTGAACGACATACGAACTAGGGTCTTGCTTGGGTTGCAGAGAGAACTTGCCTTTGCTTTGAGATAGATGAGTGTAAAGTGAGGAGAGAGAATAAAATTTGAGTATATATGGGATGTGAGGGGATGGGTTTTAGAATTTAAAAAGGTTGATCACGATCAACGGTTACGATTAAAAGCTTGAAACCGCATTAATTTTTCCCCGCATTAAATGTAGCAGCATTTATATCCAATCATAGACTGAACGGGTACGGGCTTTACACTGACACCATAATTACTGCTGATGTCATGCCCAAAAATATTCCTGATCGTAGAAAACGACTGCGTTTTGTCACTTAGCTCATAAATAACTCAGCTATCTTCCAAAAGTGACTTAACTCTGCTTCTCTCTTCATATACTGATCACGCAGCTGTCAGCTAACTCGATACGACTGACTAGCCATCTTGATTGTTTCACTTGGCTGAAACATAAAACTTTGCTGATTTCCACTTCTCTCTTTTTTGACTTTGCTAATTGAGTCTTCTGAGCCTCCTAACTTAGCTCAATCAATCCTAACTCATTTTTAAGATCTTCAAACCTTAATTCACATAATGTCTTAGTGAATATATCTGCTAACTGCTTGTCAGTTGATATATATTCCAAAGTGATATCTTTTTTCTCAATGTGATCTCTATCTGACATCATTGTGCTTGGTTCTTGAATGCAATACAAAATTTTGAGTTATTGCAATAGCACTTGTGTTATCACACATAATTGGAATATTTTTTTTCTTCTATATCATAGTCTCTCAACTGTTGTCTCATCCATAATACTTGCGCACAACAACTGCCTGTAAATATGTACTCTGCTTCAGCTGTGGATGAAGCTATTGAATTTTGTTTCTTGCTGAACCAATAAACTAATCTATTTCTAAGCATTTGACAGGTACCAGATGTACTTTTCTTATCTACTCTACATCCAGCATAGTGTGATTCTGAGTAGCCAACTAGCTTGAATACTCCATCCTTTGGATACCATAAGCCAACTTCTTGGCATCCTTTCAAATACCTTAGGATTCTCTTGGCTGCAGTCACGTGACTCTCTTTTGGTGCAGATTGAAATCTAGCACATACACCTACAACAAAGGTGATGTCTGGCCTACTTGCTGTCAAATAGAGCAATGATCCAATAAGGGCTCTATACCTGGTTTGATCTACAGCTTTGCCATCTGCATCCATATCCATCTTGACTGATGTATTCATGGGAATCTTTACTGATGACTTCTCTTCCATACCAAATTTCTTCATTAAATCTCTGGTATATTTGGTTTGACTTACATCCTTTAGTTGTTTGACATGAAGACCTAGAAAGAAAGTCAGCTCTCCCATCTAGCTCATTTCAAACTTCCCTTGCATGAGGTTTGAAAACTTGTCACACAACTCTTTATTTGTGGATCCAAAAATGATGTCATCCACATGTTAAGTTGGTTTTTATACCAATGTATTGAGTATTCTAGACTAGGTTTTTGTGGTGTTTTCGAGTATTTTAGTGTCGTTTGAGTGAAATTCATGTTATTAGTTGTCGTTTGTGAGTCGGGACAAGTCTTGGTAGCCAAATTGGTTAAAAACGATGAAAAACGTGTTTGGACGGTGAAGATCGCATTTTAGAAGTGGAAAAATGGTAAATTAGCGATCGAGAACGAAAATGCCAGCATGAGCTAAAAACCCGCGCCCCAGCACGGGTCGGGGTTTAAATTTGTGGAGAGGAGGGGAAGGCGCGCTACTACGCCACCGAACCGAAAGCGTGCTGCAGCGTGCGATGGAGGACAACAGACAAGCAACAAGCAGCAGCAGCAGTGAGTTGTCTTTGGCAAAGGCAGGAAAAAACGAGGCTAGGGCTGCAATGGCAATCAGCAACATGCGATGACGCATAAACAAGCGAAAAAATACACAAAGCAGAAAGAAACTTAGCGCTGCTGGCTTTATCGAGGCCCGATTGCAGCACAAGACCCGGCCAGCCGAGAGGAAAGTTCCAACGCAGCAGTAGCCAGCAAAAATGGGCTGAACATGCGTGACTTATTTCTTGGGCCTTTTTAGACGGATTTTCGAGGGTTTCGCACTTATAAATATAAGAACGCACGTACAAACAAGGGGGCAGACATTATTTTGAGCACAACGCAAGGCAAGAGACACAGAGCGAGGATTCAGGATGGCAATTGGAGGCACTTCTCGTCTGGATACAGAGAGAATTCCTTCTCTTTTCTTCTCAATTCTTTCTTTGTTTTTCTTTGTCGATTTTTGAGATATATAATTATTTCTTCATGAATTTTTGTACATCCAATATGAGCTAAACCCATCTTTCTAGGGGATTGATGTAACTTACGTTTGAACCTATGTTTTGATTTCCAGTTTATGAAACTCGCATATTATTTAATCTATTTGTGCTATTTGATTTGATTGCATCTGGATTATCTGATCAATAATTTAGATTGTTTGACGTGTTTAATTTGGCGCTCGAGAGAGGTAATTGAACGCCTGGCCATAGAATAGCATAACCTAGGGTTTCATAAAATCGAGAGATTTATGAATCTTTTGAAGTCTGTGATAGAATATTCATTGAGCGTATTAGGGTTTAATTTATGATTTTTATAGAGATATCGAAATCAGAAATTGGAACCTAGAATCACTTGGCACTCGAGAGAGGAAGTGATAAACGGTAGGAATATTGGCTTATAGATTAATAACTTGTGATTAATAAACTGGATTGAAAACATAGGGGATAACTAGGTGAAATCAACCCTTTAGAATTCATCTTCTACGTGTTTGATAAATTGTCTGAACCAATTCTTAGTTTATTTTTAGATTTATTTTTAGTTTAGTAAAAATCCATCTCTTTTCGATTTCTAGATAAAATTAATCTTCCTCTATCTCTCGGGCATGTATTGTATTGGGGTCTTCTTTTTCCACCGAGTGACCGAGTGACCATAGAGAGTGATCAGGTGAGTCCGTCGCTGTCGACTTCTTCACATAACGTGAGACCCTTTTCCCAAGACAAGTCCCAAGCTTGAGCCATAGACATTTTTGCAAAGTATCCTTCGGGATCGAGTGTTTTAAATTCATCAACGATCGTGGCTCGGTCCCGACATCCGAGATGGCATAAGTGTCTCTGTCTCTCACTGGAATGCCTCCATGTTGTTTCAAGATGTTCATAACTCGGGCATCCATTCTTCCTTCCACTTCCTCCATCCCTCGCTTCAATTGTCTTTCTCTTTTCACCATAGATATAGCAGTGTTGGAGTGGCGAGTCATCATCGGGAGTTTGCTGCGATAATATCACCGTGACAAGACCTTGTTGGGGGTTTGTGCAATCATCAAGGTCACATCTTTCGATCCTTCCCTCTCAACGGACTTTCCTTTCTTTTGTTTTGACACTTCCTCACCGCTTTTTCCCTTCACAAACTTCCTCCTTTTCGACTTCGGATCTCTTTAGCGCTTTAAAGTATTCCTCTTCCCCTTTTTGGCATCATCAAAGGAGAGAGGAACACTGAAACATACTTGGCAAGCGGAAAGTCGAGCTCGCGATAGCCGAGGAGTTCGCCTCGAGTCTGGCTGCGGTGTATGCGGCACGAAATTCGGAGCGAGTAGCGTTGGACTCTGCTGAAATTAGCTTCATCTCAGGCCCATGAGAAGGCTGAATTTTCTATCCATGTTTTCTTCCATACGCTGGAGATCACTCTTATTTTGCTCACGCAATGCTTTATCTCGGCGATGTGTGAGCTTCATGCATGTGCTCAATGTGTTCTCTCAATTTCATTTTTGCATCGGATTCTCGGCTCTCCATACCCAGACTTGTTGAACAATGTCCTCAAGTATCTAACTTGTTCCACACGCATTGTTTGTTTTCATTGCCACCATCCCCTTATCCCGATTGTTATGCCTCTCAAGTAAGCGTAAGGTTGGCATATCATTTGTCCATCCCCATGTCCATAGAGGCTTGGTGCCTCTCCATCCATTCAATTTCAAAATAATGCTTTAAACACCTCCCGAACTTCGTTGTTTCTTCCGTTGCAGCCGGTGATGGCCATGCGGCGTCAAAGTCATAGTCACCGAACGATGGTACTGACGGAATGACAGAGCTGGTCTATGGAAGCGTGCGAGTTCGTTCTTCGACTCTTCAGGGAGGTCGGGTACCTCCGAGAGAAAGGAATGATTCTACAAAGGAATCATCACGGCCACCGGGATTTGTTCAATGATGAGAGGTGCGCGTGAAGTTCCTGGAGTCGAACTCGCTGCAGCTTGAGGAGCCTGTGCAGTGGACTCTGTTTTCGCTTGGGGTCTTTTGTGAAGTGGACCCGACTTGCCGAGCCTCACTGTCTCAAAAGCTTCGTTGGTCTCACTGGTTTCTCTAATTGAGTGGATCGGTCCTCGGCCTTATCGGAGCGTCATCGGATAATGATGAGATTTCCATTGGTCGCTCATCATCAAAATTGAAAGTTTGACGTGTAGTCTTGAGATCGATTTTGCTCGTCTTTGCCGGAACATCCGCACTGAGTCTTTTGATCTGTCACGGGGATGACTCGGCTTTTCTTCGCCGCCTTTCGATCCCAAAAAGGTTACATCAGATTATCCTGGGAATCATGAAGCGCGCTTATCTCCTTTTTCGGATGGATCAATGATAACAGGAGGGATGTTCTCTACTTGACTTCTTTATCCCGGAAGTCTCAACCTCCCGTGGCCTTCATTACCTCCTGCAGCCTCAATCGCAGCGAGGCCTTAGACCTCCCTTTCGGCGACAAATCGGTCACTGTCTTAGGGTCTTCACGTGGTGGCATCCATTGGAGTCTCAACCCCATGGATTGAATTTTCATCGCCCAGTGTTAACTCCCGGGTACTGTTCCTTCCTCGTGCCTCGACTGCATCGCAGCGGCGTCATTAGCTGCAGAGCGATTGGCACTCAGTGAGACAGTCTCAATCGTCCTGAGCTTCGCGTTGATGACAACTTCTTTGTGTACTTTGTGGTTGTTCCTTCTCCACTTCACCTCCTAGATTCGTCGTGAAGTCATCTCGCAGATCCTCCGACCTTGCCGCAGCGTGGAGGGAGTTTCCCCCCCGGGCGCACCACCGAGTGACTTGAATGGGGTCACTCGTCTCCAAACTCCCGGGGTCGTCAAGCTTCTACTGAGTGTTCAACCGTTGGGGCGGGTGGTAAGACACCTTCATTAGGGGTTGGCTCAATCCGGGTCCCCACTAACCCGTTTCATCGCCAGTTCCTTAATTTCTTCTTCCGAGTGAGTGGGAAGTGGTGGCAAGAATAACGGTGGCGATTTGTCAAACACTCCCATTGGATCAATTTCAGTGTGTTTTGGAGGACTCTCCGGTCCCTCCATCAATCTTTTCTCGTGAAGGATTCTCGATTCGTGCATTGCTTGCTTTGATTTGCAACTTTTTTCGTGGCGGCAGAGTCCGGTCCTCATCATCAAGCGATAAGACATCAAGGAGATGATGTGTGTGTTACGTGGTGTCGGTGATAGGCGGATCTTTGGCCTTCTCACGTGCCTCGCCTTCATCTCACTGTCTTTTCCTTCTCCTTGTCCTTGAACATCCGCAAGATATTCGTGCGCTTTTCTTCATCCGATGCTTGGACCACAGTGGTCACTCCAAGAAGTTCAGCCAGTTCTTCCTCTTCTATAAATTCAGGCCATAGGAACTGCTCCCTGGATCGACTCACTTTCCAATTCCTCCACTCACGCATTTACGATTTTGGATGTCCGGTAAGGTGGGATAGGATCATCACATCACTATCACTCTATCGATTCTTCTTGTGTCTCACCGACCATGCGGACTACGTGTGTCTTGATTTGCCTCTCATGATCGCCTTCAAAGAGACTTAGTGTTTCATCAATTATATCCGGGGACTCTACTTCTCCAGGCAAAGCCTCCCAGATCTGCTCTTAGGCGAGTGGGTGACTCACCCGGTTTCTCAAGCTCGGAGTGCTTGATGATTCTTCTTCGTCTCTAGTTTGTACCGAGGGATTTCTGGTTCGAGAGAGTTTCTTCCGAGTCTTGGGCGGGGTCCTAAGGCTTTGGTGTTTTCTTCCGAGGAGCCGGCTGTCTTGGCTTATCGCTCCTCTTTTGACGACGGAGAAGGTATTTGAGAGTCCTTCTCGACCGCTCTTTGGGCAGGAGACACGGCTGCGGGGGTGACTCACTGCGGGGTAGGAGCAGTTTGTTTTTCTTTCTGCAGGAGCAACATCTTCTTAGTAGGCTGCGGGCAGCTTTTCTTCTTTGGTGGAGAGGAAACAGTATCTTCGGGTCACCGATTTCCTCACTCGTGTCGCTCTCTTGGCGTAGGCTCTCTTCAGGCGCCTGCAGAGGTTTGATCTCAACATTCTCTTGTTTACATGGAACGCCTTTCCATGTTTAAGAGGGACTCCTTTCACCTCCATCACCGGCCAATCACTGTGGCCATATCCTGGGGATCCTCCAAATGCACCATCTTCCTTGAAGGATTTGTTCCCTACATTCTCGCGTAGTCTGCTGCCGACAAACTCAACCTTGATTCATTTTCCTTTATTCAATGATCGCAGATTACGATCAACTTTGCTTTTGGACAGTTGGTCAAAGCCGCCAAATTTGATGTCTATGCATTTGGCAACTATGTCCAACATTTGTGGTAATCCTCCTTCAAAGAAATCTTGTTTTTTGTGTAGACTATTTTATCAAAGATAGTCGGGCTTGGCTATTTCCTTCCAAGCAAAGAACCAGGTTTACATCGCCGTTGATTTCTCGATGCTCCTTCCGCTTGCAGTCGGTAGTGAGCGGTGTTCACCAAATCCTTGGCGAGAGATGGTGAACTTCTTTCCGTGAATGCAGATGACTTTATCCCTTCATCGTGAATCTCGGCGTTCACGTAGAATCGCGCGACCTCTCCTCCACATAGGTCATCGGATATTCCAACGCCGAAATGGTTTTAGCCTGGACGTTTCCAATTTCTCAAGAATTTTCTTCACTAGGGTGTCGTTGGACCCCTGTTTCACCATGCCGCCGAAATCCACAAGAGACCCGTGTGGATTTGCTTTCCTAACTTGACAAAATCATAGGTTGATGCCATTTTTCAGGATTTCACCGAAGAAAACTTAGAGGTTGATTTGAAGATAGATAGGGTTTTGAGAGAATTTTGCCTTTGCTTCGAAAAAATGAACGGTTTTGGTAATATGAGAGAGAGAAGAAAGAAAGCTTAAGTATGGTTTATGAAAGGACGTGTGGGTGGTTTTTGAAATATGATCGAAATCAACGGCTTAGATTTTGCACGTCGATTTAGCATTTAATGTCTCGTATTTAATGCGGCAAAGATTTATATCCAATCATAAGCTTGGTATGCGGCTTTTTTGTCTGACACATCATCATTATCTTGACGCTATTCTTAAAAACATTCCCGCTTAGTAAAAACGGGCACGTTTTTGTCACTTTGCTCATAAATGACTCGACTTTTTCCTCACCGATTTAACTCTTTCTTCTCACGCTTCTCTTAGTGACTCAAATTGTCGCCTAACTCGGTATAGTCATGTCTTTCCGACACTGGTGATTTACTTAGTCGATTTGTGAGTTCACTCTTTTTCCTTTTGTGTTCCATTTCTTTTCTTTGATTCTTCTCGAGTGTCACCACTCAATTAACCCTAACTCATGCTTGAGTTCTTCAAATCTTGACTCACATAATGGTTTTGTGAAGATGTCACCAATTATTTATCAGCTTGAATTATATTCCAAGATAATGTCCTTCTTTTCAACATGATCTCTTATGAAGTGATATCGACATCGATATGCTTTGTTCTTGAGTGCAACACAGATTTTGAGTGATTGCAATTGCACTTGTGTTATCACATATGATTGGAATTTCCTTTTCCTCAACTTCATAGTCTCTCACCTTTGTCTCATCCATAGGGCTTGGGCACAAGAAATTTTGCCCGCAGCTATGTATTCTGCCCGTCACCGTAGAGGTGGATATTGAATTTTGCTTCTTGCTAAACTAGGAAATCACTGTTTCAAGCATTTGACATGTGCCTCGAGGTGCTTTTCTCTCAATCAACTCGCATCCAAAGATAGTCGAGTCCGAATAGCCAATTAGCTTGAATCCACCTTCCTTTGGATACCATAAGCCAACTTCTTGGCTTCCTTTCAAGTATCTCAATATTCTCTTAGTCTTTGTCATATGACTTTCTTTTGGAGCAGATTGAAATCTCACACATACACCTACAAAGAAAGGTGATGTCCGCCTCTTGGCGTGAGATAGAGCAATGATCCAATAAGTGCTCTATATCTTGTTTGATCTACAGGCTTGCCATCTGCATCCATGTCCATTTTGGATGATGTATTCATTGGTATTTTCACGTGAAGACTTCTCCTCCATACCAAATTTCTTCATTAAATCTCTGGTGTATTTTGTTTGACTTATGAAGGTTCCATCCTTCGCTTGTTTCACTTGGAGTCCAAGGAAGAATGTCGACTCTCCCATCATGCTCATTTCAAATTTACTTTGCATGAGGTTTGAGAATTTTTCACACACTCTTTGTTTGTGGATCCAAAATGATGTCATCCACATATATTTGAACAAGCAAAGATACTCTTCTTGTCTTGAATTACGAAAAGTGTTCTATCTACTTTTCCTTTTGTGAATCCATTCTCGCTTAGAATTGTGACAAAGTATCATACCATGCTCTGGGTGCCTGTTTCAATCCATACAGAGCTTTCTTGAGTTTGTATACCTTATCTCCAAGAGTCTTCTCGCTCAAATCCTGGAGGTTGTTCAACATACACTTCTTCTTCCAATAAACCATTTAGGAATGCACTTTTACATCCATTTGATATACAATGAAATTCTTGTGAGTCGCATAGGCAAGAAACATCCTTATTGCTTCCAATCTTGCTATAGGAGCAAATGTTTCATCAAAATCTATTCCTTCTTCTTGGCAATATCCTTTGGCTACTAGTCTTGCTTTGTTTCTTACCACGTAACCTTCCTCGTTCATCTTGTTTCGAACACCCATTTAGTACCAATAACGTTTTGATGGGTGGGTCTTTGAACTAATTCCCATACTTTATTTCTTTCAAACCGATTGACTTCTTCTTGCATAGCTTGAATCCAATGTGTGTCATCCAATGCTTGTAACACATCTTTGGGCTCTATTTAAGCGAGATAAAGCATGTGAACATAGCTTCTTGTTGAGTTCTCGATCTTGTTTTGACACCTTCTCTTATATCTCCAATGACAAGTTCTCGTGGATGGTCTTTCACCATCTTACATCCGGTTGAAGTAAGTTAGCCGGATTGATCGTCTAGCACTGTGTTGCTTTGATCGCTCTCTCGTAGTCACTTAGCCGCAAATTTTCCAAATTGCTTTTGAGATTCACTATCTCATCTTCTTCTAAGTTTATAATTCCACTTGGCCTTCAAAGATAGGGACTCTTCTCAGATGGTTGGATGATTCAAATTTTATCACCGACTCTTTAATGTCTTCTCCATTTACATTTGGCTCATCGAATACCACATGAATGGATTCTTCTCGCAACCATAGTCCTTTTGTTGAATACTCAGAGGCTTTTGCTTTCACCGAGTATCCCAAGAAGATACCTTCATCACCTTTAGCATCGAAAGCCTTTAGATTGTCTTTGCCATTGTTATGGATGAAGCATTTACATCCAAATATTCTAAAATATGCAACATTTGGTTTTCTCCTACCCAAATCTCATAGGGAGTCTTTGTCACCGTCTTTATCATACATCTGTTTTGAGTGTAGCAGTCAGTGTGTTGATTGCTTGACCCAAAATCTTTTGGTAACCCCGCTTGACTAACATGGTCCTTGCCGCTTCTTTGAGAGTTCCATTCCTTCTTTCTCGCAACTCCATTCTCATTGTGGAGTCCTTGTTGCGATAATTCATGACCAATGCCATTTTCAATACAATCTTGAGTTATTATCCCATTGACAAACTCGGTTCTTCCTCCTGCGATCTTATCTTGATAATGGTTTGGCTCTTCTCATTTTGAATCATCTTCATCACCGTGGTAGTTTCTGTAGAGTTTCTTTCTTCTTACACATGAATATAGTCCATGTATATCTTGAGTAATCATCTACTACCACCAAGGTGTATTTCTTTCCACTTATGCTAGATGGTTCCACTTTGGGCCAAATAGATCCATGTGTAGCAAATGTAATATTCTTGTTGAAGATGGGCGGTCTTTTCTTTGAATGATGATTTGATCTGTTTTCCCTTCGACATGCGTCACATATACTCTCCTTTTTGTATCCGAGTCCTGAAGTCCTTCCACAAGATTACTTATGGCAAGCTTGTTAATCGTTTTGAAATTCAGGTGACTCGACTTTTTGTGCCACAACCAACTTGATTAAATCATGCTTTTTTTGCTAGTAGACAGTCTTTGGGTGTAGCGGTTGACCAATCTACTACATACATGTTCTTTTGTCTCCGCATCCTTGCAACACAACTTCATTCGATTCAAGATCCTTGATTTGGCATATACCCATGTTAAATCCAACATTATAGCCCTTGTCACGAGTTGGTGATGCTTAGCAGATTGAAGTTGAGTCCTTCAACATATGCAACATCCGTGATTTCTAATCCATTTTTCTTGATGGATCCAATGCCTCTTATTTCTCTTGAGCTTCATTTCCTCCAAATATGACTTTTGCTCCTTTGACCTCCTTGAATTTTGACAGATTTTTCTTATTTCCCGTCATATGTCCGGAAATGTACCACTATCCATGTACCAGGTTCCTTGGCACTCACTTTTTCCTTGAACCCGCAATCAAGGAAATTAAGTTTTAGGTACCCATACTTGTCCGGGTCCCGAGGGGTTAGAATTGTAAGATGATCCAACCAACTTATAGCCAAATGATTTGACTCTAAGGGGTTGCCATCTATCGCATACCATAATCATAATTAATCTTGGCAAATTGCTTGGGATTCTAGGTTCATACAACTGTCTCTTTTGTCTCATGCTGTGTATGTGTTTTAGCAATCGCTTCTTTGGGTAATTGTGGTGTCTCTCGAGTGTAGTGCCTAGGTGCATATGTGTGTTTGATGAAAGCTCTTATACTTTTGGAATGGCCTTTCTTGAGTTCTGGCCTTTGCCATTTGGGCTTATATTCCATAAGTCTATCTTTGATAGTTCACATCATTCCAATCACTTAGCTTGGATATTTTCTACCATTCCCATCATATGTATTTCTTTTATAGATTTTCTCGGGTTTTTGGTAGCTCTGCTTTTCTTTACAGAGTATTTTCTTTTTGGAGTTTGCCGAGAACTCGATCAATCTTTTCTCACCGCCCTTTCAGCCGCACTCAACTGGCCGTTTTCCTTTTCCTTTATAACCAAGGCCATTTGCTTGTAATTGTGCTTTGGATTAAGTGTGTGCACCATTTGGAGTTTTGGATTTTGAGATACTTCATTGCTTGAAGATCCCCTTTCCAAATTCACTGGGAGCCCGACATAGCATAGTGGAATTAAATCCTAAACCCGTCTTGTCTCCACATTATCTTTGACTCATAATAAGATCATCCAATGATTTAGATGCCTTAGTGAATGAGGCAATCACATTTTTGAGGTCATTCTCCTCTTTTCTACTATGGCAGCTATTTCTCGCTATTAGCTTGGCATTTTCAAATTTTTAAACTTTTATTCTCATCACTATTTGACTTAGAGTACTCGGCTCCTTAGTTAGCCGTGAGTTTTGCTCTTGAGTAGGCCGTTTTCCTCATTTAGTAGTGTGTGTGAGGATTTAATGTGTTCAAAATCTTTCATCATTTTGCCTAATGAATCATAAAGATCGAGTGGGTGATGAGGTGTGTGTGTCACACTCACTATCACTAGAATCGAGTTTGATGAATTGGAGTGTACCTCATCTTCTTGGTCGAGTTGATCTTGTTCCTTGGCCATCAAAATGCATCGGGGCTTCTTCTTCGAGTCACTTGAGTAGTCGGCTTCACGCTCTCTCAAATCGGCTATGTCTTTTGACTTGGTCGTCTCTCCGATCTCTGCGAGCCAACATTGCCTTTTTTTTTTCTTGTCTTCTTTCTCTCAAGACCTTTCTTTCCTCTTCATTCCTCGTATTTGTTGACTACGGGATATGGGCAATCAATGGCGTAGTGACCTGGTTGCCTACGCCCAAAGATAGATATTCAACCTTTTGATCGCTCTTTCCATTCTTGGATTGTCGGTCCTTTGATATTGACTTTTTGATAACTGTTCTTTTGGTTGGCCTATCTTCTCTTGACTTTGAAGGAGCCGAGTGTCTTCGGAGGATTCACCCTTGCCTTTCTTGTAGTTCTTATTGAAGAACTTGTTGAACCTTTTAACCATCAGGGCTATTTCTTCCGGATCAATGACTTCTTTGACCTCGGCTCTCTTTCCATCCTTAACAATTAGAGCAAAATTGTTTTGGGGTACAAATTGCCTCTTCCTGGTCTTTTCTTCTCACTCAAACTCATAGGCTTTGAGGTCCGAGAATAGTTCATGGTTGGATGTCTTTGATAGGTCCATGGAATGTCTTAGTGCCATGACCTTCATTTCCCATTCACCGAGACTTTTTTAGGATCTTCATACACATTTCCTTCTATGTGTATTCCTTTCCAAGTCACGTATAGCTCGTTGGTGATTTCGTGAACCGAGCATCCGGTTGATCCAGGTTTTCTCCTGCGATCATTTTGAAATTCTCAAATTTTTATACAGCCACCGATAATTTATTTTCTTTGATTTGTTCTGAGCCTTCACAAATCAATGTTAGTTTCTCCCATTTCTTTAGCCGTTTTGCATGATTTGACTTTATTGAACATGGCTTTGTCCAAGGTTTTGTAAAGGATGTCCTTGGCTACATTGTCCAGTTGTATCTTTTTCTGTCATCATTTGTCCATTCAGTTCTTGGCTCTTCTTACAGCTGTGTTCACCTTTAAGATTTGCAGTGGCCCATCCTCTATCACTATCCACATCTCATCATGTAATGCTGATAGGTGAGCTCGCATCACGAATTTTCCAATCATCAAATTCTTCAATTGTGAACATGGGAATACGTGTCAAATTTGCTTCCATGATAATAAATTTTTAAGGATAAAAGGAGTTTTGAAAGTTTAAGTACTAAAGCGGACTTTGAAAAGTTTGGAGATCTAGTTCGAGAACTCGCGGAAGGCTCAATGAACCAACCGCTCCGATACCACTTGTAGGTCCCAAGGGGTGTAAGTGTAAGGTTTAGAAGGGGGTTGAATAAACCTTACCAAATTTTTGATTTAGTCCTTTTAAAAGTTCGAGTTGATACTACACAAATTGTTTCCTTGGTGGATAGCCAATTTAGTTAATCAAGAGAGTTAGTCTCTCAACGCAGACTCAATCGAGTTGTTGATGGAATAACTCAAATTGTTAAGTCTAAATTAACTCAACCGTGGTTTGTTTTTATTGGAAGACTTAACACCCTTAAGTTTGGTTAAGTAGAGATTTAGAGCTTGATTTAGTACTTAGAGATTATCTAATGGATAGCAAATATGTCAAAGAGAATTAAACAAATATGATGCAAGAATTAAAGTGCTAAAATGTAAATGACACAATAAGATTTTTATAGAGGTTCAAGATGGGGTAATTCTTCTACTCCTCTCTTCTCCAACTCCTTGAGGAATCCACTAGGTATTGATCGTATACAAAGTGGTAATGATCCGGATACAAGTCTTGATCACACAAACTTGATCCTTTGGGACTCGGTATGGAGACGCCTTGATCACCCAAATCGGCTTCTCGACGACTCGGCTTCTTCACAGTGGCCGCTTGCTACTACTACAACCCACTTGCTCAAGCTCTTTGGATTTGATCACGAAGCCCTCCAAAAGCTCAAAACTTGGTTCGACATTGAACCTTCCTACAATCCTTCGTGGAATGTAGACCCCTTGATTCTTCAGTAATTTCCTCTTCAACTGATTGAAGTTATCTTTCCTTCACAGGTGAGTGTTGGATTGATGTTCTTCGTAGTGTAGGCTTGAGGATTGAGCGTTTAATCACTTGAGAATATTTCAGGTTACAATTCTAATAATTGCTAGAATGTTTGTGGTTCAGGTAAACTGCGTAATCTCAGTCTCTTCTTTTTTTTTTCAGAGTTATTACTCAGCCTTTTATAGTGAGCTTTTCAAAAATCTGCCCGTTGAAGAGATAGACTTATTTTTGAAAGTCACTTGTGGTCGTTGGCTTGTCTTGTTGCAGTCCTTATAATTGCCATTTCCTCGTATGAATTGTTCTCCACCTTTTCAGAGTTCTGACACGGTGTAGTGCTTCCCATTGGTTTATTTCTTTTGCACGCTTCGGGATCGAGCACTTCGAGAAAGGTAGCATGGAGATATTACTTGTTTAAGTAATTCTCTTGATTTACGTGGCAACGGATCTTTTTCAGCTTATCTCGACTTGACGCATTTCCTTGCTTTCCCCAGGTGACTTAGAGTCACTTCCAATCATTGGATGACTCTTCCGCGTCACTTCAACTTGATACTTGGCTTTTCTTAAGTTGACTTGACGATACTCCACTCACCGCATCTCACCGCTCCTTCAATAGAGTTCCCGTCTTCTCTTCTTTGCCATACTCGGTTGTCTTGCAATGAGTCTTCCTTCTAGTCTTGATTGTCCTCTTGCATGTTTGGGCATAGCCGACTTAACTCGGCTTGACCCATACCCTATTTATTACAATGCGCTTTACAACAAAAATTGGGGTGCCAACTTCCTATTCTAAGTTTTACATGGCATTCATAAAAATCTAAACAATAAATTTCCCAACACTTTTTGAAATCCATCCCGGATATACTGGGGTGGTAGAGGATTAGGCCCTAGGTGGGTTGAACCTCTATTAATCGACGTGTGTTGTTTACATTCTGCACCTTCTATATTGTCTTGGCTTGTTTTGTTCGAAAAAGAGGATAAAATCGAAAAGATGGAGATAATCTATTCACCCCCCTCTAGATTATCGTAGCCGCTTGGACTTACAATAACCAGCAGGGAGATCAACCCACTCACACGTATGATTTTGCAGAATGGACTCGATTTCACTATTGATTGCTCCTTGCCAGAGTGGAGCATCTGGACTACTTAGAGCCTCTTTAGTCGAGTTTGGCTCACCATCTAACATCAATGTTAGAAATTCAGGTCCAAAGGACTTAACCACCTTAGGCCTCTTACTTCATTTTAGTTCTTCACCACTCAGTGTTGAACTAACTGTTCTGTCAAATGTGACAGCAAATGTTGTGCCAAATGTCGTCCCAGATGTTATAACAGCCAAAGTAGCACCTTCAGCAACATCCGCAGTAACATCTGCAGCTGTTTCAGATGTTATAACATCATAAGTAACATCTCCAGAAACACCTCCAGAAACATCTGAATACAGTCGTTTCTTTAAACTTCCATCTATCCTTTCTTTACAAGGATAAATATTCTCAAAGAATATATCATTTCTTGACTCAACTATGATACCAACTGTCATTTTCGGATTTTTTGACTTATTTACCATAAGACGATATGCACTACTGTTAAGTGCGTAACCAATAAAAACACAATCGATCATTTTGGGATCGATTTTAACTTGCTTTGGTTCAGGTATTACAACCTTAGCCAAACACCGCCACACTTTGAGGCATTTATAAGAAGGCTTACAATTTTTCCACAATTCGTAAGGAGTCTTATATTTCCCTTTAAGTGGGATTTTATTCAATATGTTGTTCGCCATTAAAACAGCTTCCCCCACATATCCTGTGTTTCTTTGTTCAACTTCGGATTACCCCAGAACTTACACAGCTCATGGTCTTTTCATTATCATTAGAATGCTTTTCTTTCTTTGTTAGAACCTTGTTCCAACAATACCGTTAGAACCTCATTCAAACAAATTTCAAAACCTTGTTAAACAATTCTATTCGAACCATTTTACGAAATGAGTGTGACCTTAGATGTTATCACATTTGCGGCAAAATTTTAGACCTCATTTAGTTCTGAGTTTGCCTTTGGTCTTACATACCTCTAGCAATTCCTCAGACCTTAATTGGTCTTCCATCTACCCATAATGTCACAACACCTATGCCAACACCTCCTGCAATTGTGGTTTAACGTCTGCCTTAGATGTTACCACATCTCAGACTACATCCTCTGTCACATCTAAATCTGCAACTGTAGCTCGAAAGCCAAAATTGTGACAGATAGTGTGGTCATACCCCCACAATTGTTGGATCCGTTAGAATTCTTAAAAAGTATTCCAACACACTTTTCTCGAGTCTCTAGAAAGACTTTCATGGATTTAGCTTTCAGACCTTCAATTGCTTTCTTCGATTTTCAATTGAACAATCAGGCCACTAATCCAATTTCCTTCCAATTATGTATTTAGAAATTCATGAAAATTTTCCAACCTGGTAACAACATCTTACCGATGTAAACCATTTGGAATTTTTCATTTAAACGACATCCCTTCAAGATGAATATCATGCAGGATCAGTTGAAACTTTTAGAGTAGTTTAAACATATTTTTGAATTCTTGGAATCATCCATTTTTCAATCCAAAAATTAGAAATTATGAACCTTTTGGAAAACACAACCTCATTTCGTATTTCTTTTCAACACAAGAACATTTTGGAAAAACATCCTCAGTTCATATCAACCACACAATACATACAGTAAAGTGCACCACTAAGTCTATTAAAGGCATAGTTACGGCATAGGATATCACCATCCTAGCCCCATGCTTCAAACGCAATGCGTTTTTAACAACAACAATTATTATTCAACAAAACATTGGAAGGTCTTCTGTCGGATTCATCTCCAAGCTAAGGCTCTATTTTTTCCTTGCCATCGTGAAGGTACGATATTTGTCTTACGATTGTTGAAATACATAGTGTTACAGCGAGAAATGCCTTCAAGAATGGCCTTACAGAAAATAGAAACAAAAATTACAAATTGAAGAAAAATCTAACTATTACAAGTCTTGAATAGACTCCAACTCCAGAGCATGAATCTGACAGAACTTTACAAGTCGGGTCGAGGAAGACCTCTTTCCGCAAGACAAATATGTCCCAGCTAGTGCTCACGGTTTGACGTAATGTCTCCAAAGGTAAAATGGCTTACGTCTTTTGTGTAGTAGCACCACTAACACAAAAGCTCCATCGAACTAGAAAAGGTGAGAAGACTGGTTTGCTTGGTTCAGAAAATGCAGAAAGAAAGATGCAGCAGGAGATGTGACGACATTCGGGATAACATCCTCTGGATAGAATAACTTTCTGCATAATATTTTCTAACTCTCTCTCTTTCTCCTATTTCCCCTTGATCCAAATCTGAATGCAAACTAAGCATATAAAGGTTGCAACTCCTAATACTTGGAGGAGATTTAATGATAGAAAATGGGCAATTATAACCAAATGTAACTTCCAAGAGTTACAAATCACATTATGACCACTATCTAGGAGTTACAAACTCTAAGAAACATACATGAACCTGGACACCTCAAATGTCTAGCTACATCAGGCCCAACACTCACTTGAATTTGGGTCAAGCCCATTTTTGAGTGACAAAACTAACTGAACTGGAACCCGAGCCCAAAGAGTCGGGTCGATCCAAGGCCTATTTGTGATCATACACTTGTGTTATAGTATAACCAACCAATAACACCTTTTAGTATTTTTATACTAGGATATACTATGCCCATTCGTGTGGCCAACTTCGTGTATTAATTTCTCACTCACCAAAATTTGGTTTTGAGAAATACAAAATACTACGAACATCTACTCGAAACGTAGATTAATAATTCATAATTTAATTCCTCCAGAATTAAATTTTTAGCCACTGAAAATTTGGTCAAAATTGGATCTACGCCCACTTTATCAAAACACAAGTTTCCAACAAAAATAAGCAAACGGTCCCCGATATACTGAATCACGCATAGTTTTTTATTGTCCCCATCACGAAAGAAAATGAAGGTCCCATAAGAAATCTAGAAATTTAGTAAAGAAAGACCACAATACCGATTTAATCGTTCGTGTTCGTACAGTTAAGTCGTCGTGTCCGGATAGATTGTTTATTGAGGTATTCGCACACAAATCTTGCTATAGATCCAGGTATTTCATCATTCCGTAAATCTTTGATGGTTTGAAGCATTATGTTTGTATCCTAGAATTTTTCCGCATCTAGAATGATTATGTGAATTTTATGATTGTTATTATAAAATTTCAACAAGTAGTATCAGAGTCGTCATCACTGCTTAATCGTTGAGGTTTATGGAATATTTGTGATTTTTTTAATCCGCGTCAAAGTTTCATGATTCTTATTCAAACATATTTGAATTTATGATATATGCATGAAAATCAAATTTCTAGAATTATACATCGAGTTTTGTGCATATTGTGAGAATTAATATGATTCATCCGTTTATCAAATTCCCATATGTTTGGTCTAGAATTGTATTTCTTCAACATGCCTACTATTTGCAATTTTCACATCAGGATAATTTGGGGCTTTCTGTTTTCTTCTTTTCTTTTTGATTTAATTTTTGTTTTCAATTTGGATGTTGAGAATGCAATTTCGGGTTTGGTAATTGGGAATTTTAGATTTTATAGGTACTTGTATTCGTTTCTTATGAAAGATTCCGCATGTATATCTTTAAAGTCTTTTTTTTTCTGGATAACTTTGTTCTTTCAAATCCAAAACCACTGCAAATTGGTTTATGGTTTTTCTTACGTGAATTCTTGATTTAATTGTCTTTTTTTTAGAATTCGATCTGGTTAAGTCTGCCTTGTGTATTAATTTGTGATTGAATATGATAGATTAAGAATTTGAGAATTTTTCTGTTTGAGTTTGTGCATCTGTTCATGATCTTTGAATCTGCAAAATATAGAATTGGGGATTTGAAATTTTATTTGTTTATTTATGATTAAAAAAACATTGAAACAAATGGTCCCGGGGCAGAGCGGAGAAGATGATTAGGCCAAGTTTTGGGAGGCTGGCCAATGTTGTCCTCTTAAAGGGGACAATGGGTTTGTTGAAATTTAGTATTCTGTAGGCAAATGTGAATTTTAATGACAATTATTTATGTCAGTAAATTCTGTCGGGAAACTGGAATTTTCTAATAATGATAAGAAGACATGAAATATTAGTAGGTGAGAAAATAATAGCCAGAAGCTTAACCATCACTAACATTTTTATTTTGTTGTCCTATTTTGAATAGAATGTGGCTTATGATAAGTTCGATGCTCCCAAGCATTGCCGAGTTTATGGGGGGATGCAAAGACAACTTTCGACTGATATGGGAATTGATAAGAGCAAATTTATTTTAACTGAATTTACGTACAACCTTGAGGAGAGCAATGCTCAAACATTTATGGTGGAGGCAGCTGCCTATGGTCCGGTCGACAATATTAGGCTCGATTTTACATCAAACCACGAAAATGCTCTCATACATGCATCTACCAACTCAGGGTACATGGTCGTGAACATGTTTAGCTTTTCTTTATCTTGTGAAACTTGATGTTAATTTCGTTGTTATTAGATGCATTTTTGTTTTCTATAGATGCTACTACGTACCACCACTGTTAGTGTTTTCGAATATGAGCTTTATGCCAAAATGTTACTTGAATAATGTGATGGCTTTTAAATACAATAATTTGTGTCATTTGCCCAAGTGGTATCACTCACCTTTTGTAAGGGTATTGATCGGGATTCGAGCCCGCTATCTTTCAGTTTCTTTGAAATTTTATCCCCTCTCATCCAGCCACTATTTCCAACTTATTAAAAACAATTGTGTCATTTGCCACATAAATATCGGTCATATTGTCGTTGGAAATGTTGTTAAATTATAATTTAATTCTATTTTCCACCAACAATATATAATTTAATTCAATTTTCCACCAATGGAAATCATTTAAATGCTTGGTCAAAATTGAGTCAACACCCAATTTCCTTAAACCAAAATTCCAATAATCCCCCACATGAATGAAATTAATGCATGCAAGTATGCAAATTCGCTTGAAAGTCTCGACGAACTGTTATTGCATCTGGATAAGTAGTTTGTGGCTTTGAACCTTTCTTAGTAAAATAATATCGGATTTGCTAGTTGGATAAGTTGAGCTTGTTTCTATTTCACTTGAAATAATAGTTTTACATAATGAGCTAACACATTTTCCAAGTTGTGTCCATTTCTAGTTGAATATTTATTCATAAATATTTCTTAGTTGTCATTACTTGAACCATAAGTGATCTCTTATTGGATCTCTGCCATACTCAACTTTTGAACCGATTAAAAGTTTTAAACTAAACCTCAGCCATATTCTTTCTATTTCACTTGAGTATTTGAGTTTGGCTCATTTATTATCGAGTCACATTGAACCAAGGTCTTGGGATCTCCAATTTATCGAACATATTGATGGCTCACAAACTATTTGGCTCACAAACTTAATCGAGCCTAAACAAGTTTAGTAAATATTAATTAAAAATTAAATTATTCTTCAATTTATTACAAAAAATAAAATTATTTATATTTAAAATTCATAATATATTTATTAAAACTTATAATTTTATTCAAAAAAATAAGTTTATTGAAATATTTTTATATTATCTTAAGTAAAAATATGAAAAATTAAAATTAAAATTAAATTATTAGTTTCATTATAGGATCTTACTATCGAGCCTATTCACGAGCTTACTAACGAGCATGTTCACGAGCTAACGAACCGAATATCTCTAAGTTTGAGTTTGGTTCGTTTATTTTAACGAGCCTCATTAAACGAACTCGAACGAGCTTTTATCGAGTCGAGCTCCGAGTAGCTCACGAGCGGCTTGGTTCATTTGCAGCCCTAGATCTCCATTTCACAAGGTTGGGTTACCGCTATTAACATTCTTTATTTTGTGGATTTTAAATTCATTCCCCTTAACAAATTTATACAATTTATCTCGATTTATTCTTTTTGTGAGCGGATCCGCTAGATTTTTCTTTGACTTCACGTAGTCACCCGAAATAACCCCATTCAAAATCAGTTATCTAGTGGTATTGTGTCTTCGACGAAAATATCTAAACTTGTCTATTTCATTTGCAAGGAAAGACACCTTTTATAAATATAACATTTCTTGATTTAATGATCGTAGGTATATCATGAATGTTAAATTTATTTTATGGAGTCCCTCTACTTTAGCGAAAGCGCCCCTACACTTCAAGGTATTATCCTTTATGTGGTTTGCTAAAAAGTAAAGCTTCCCCTTCCAATTTCTGGTATCCATGTTCAACACAAGATTGTCTAAATGTTTATGGCTCTCAGCCACTTTCCTTTTTATTTTGTTGGAACTTCGTCACTATAATCCAGTTAGAACCTCGTTCTAACAGATTTCAGACTTTATCTAGTTCCAACAACCCCATTAAAACCTTTATTGGGTTGTGTGTCTGTCTTTTGTGTTACAACACTTTGGGCAACACTTCATGCAACTATGGTTTTGGTGTTACAACACTTTTGGCAACATCTTCTGCCATATTTAAAAATACAACATAAGCTTCCTTGTGTTCCATAAAGTGTTGTCACACCCCCATAATTATCGATTTCCAATCAGAATCACGGTTGTCTTCCTCAATCCGAAGTCGAACTATGAAATCCTCAAGCCCCATTTCCTTTCGTTTGTGCTTGAGGTAGTTCTTAAATCTTTCCACGATGGCGGCAATTTCTCGATTATCACAACCACTCAGAAAGACTCGTTTAGAATCATCCCTTCAGGCACTAAGTCGTGAGTATGATCTGAATTTCTTGTACTTGGTTGATCATTGTTTTGGTGTCAACCATCTCGATTATCAGTGTTTTATGTTTCTTTTCCAAAGAGTCCCACAACTCCTTGGACATTTTGAACGAACTGTAGACGTTACAGAGGTTGTCTTCCAGCCATTCAAAATGTAGTTCCGACAAAGAAAATCGTTGTTTTGCCAAACATCCACAGCGATCTTCCTCTGGTTATCGGATTCTTCTTCGCCAATGGTAGGACTTTAGGAAGCGGGACAGACCCAAAGTAGTGAGGTAGAAGAGCATCTTCTGTTGCCATCTTCTGAAGTTGACTCCTGAGAACTTCACTAGTTTCTCGCCATGAGCAGGAGTAGCAGCCATCGGAGTGAACGGAACGGATGTCATCGTCTTGAAAACAACAGTAAATTTCATCTTGCGATTGTTCTTAACATATAATTTACTTCCATTTTCCATCAACGGAAACCACTTAAATATTTAGTGAAAATCGGTTCAACACCGAATTTCCTCAAACCGAATTTCCTCAAACCAAAATCTGTTGAAATTGAATTTTGCTTGAGTGGCTTACGATAGAACAATGGGCACTGATATCATAGAACAAGGAAATTCTAAATGAAGAAAGTCCAAGTATATATAATGCACCGAAAATGCCTCTAGGAAGATTTTATGCCTCGTAAACTGCATGAGATTTTTATGCATATCCCATATTTGCCAATTTATCCCATAATGCATCTGTGTGCCCATGCTATAAAGCCCAGTATGTGGTCAACTTCAAGTTAGTCTTCTACCAACCTTTAATAACATTTCACCTGTATTAATACCAAAAGTCCATTTTCTGACAATTCAACCAGGAAACCTCGAACATGGTGAGGATATTTTTTGTTCACTTTTTGTTAACATTCACTAGGTTCCATTTTGTGTTTCGTTTTGGCTGCACCTTGCTGGAATTTAGCCAGGAATACCCTTGAATACATGATGTTGATAAATTTCTTTGTTTACAAAGTGATTTTCCATTTCCTCAATTTGGGTTTACACCTTAAAAATGGAAAATTCATCCTGCATTTGTTTTGTTTTATAAAAAGGCGGAGGAGTTTCCCTAACAAATAGCCTTTTTCCTTTTTATCTTTGCTTTTTATTCAAAACTTTGTTAAATTTTCGCCCAATTTTTCTTATCTCATTCCTCCTATTTTCGCAAATTGGTTCAAGAAATGTCACCTTAATAAAAATAATTAACCATAGTTGAAAAAATAAAGAAAAAATCTCAAAATTTGGCAAAAGGAATTTTTGCTACCATTTGAAATATGCAGTAATGTATGCGATTTTGAGATACTTGAAATACCCAATGGAACCGAATTATTTATAAACAAAGAAAACTTTCAATATTAATTTCTAAAATGAATAAAATATAAACTAAGCTTTTAACTCCCAGTTAATGAAAATTAAAATGTTTCAAATTTACATTGAAATATTTTATTGAATAAATATAGACATGTATAAATGACTAAATTGTTTTCTTTAAATAAAATAATTCATTAAATGTTAAAAATTTGTGGAACGAGCCCAACAGATGGGGGTTGTTATTGATAAAGCCCAGCCGAATTTGATTGCAACATATTTGTTCGTGGTGGCCGCTAATATCATTCACTTATTTATTTTCCAACAAATAACATCTTCAGTTTATAAAAATTGATAAAAACTAGTTATTCAAAATTTAAACTCAAAAAAAATTCTTAAATTTTAGAACATTAAGGCAAATCAACATTTTTTAATCATTAGAAATATATCTTTTTCTCAATCTAAACCACTTCTTTGAAAATAAAAAATATCAACATCTACAAAATGTTGATCAATAATATACAATTTAATTCCTCCAAAATTAAAAAGCAAAATTTGCATGAGCATACTCGATAACTCAAAAAAATTTCCAACAAAAACGATTCTTCTTTTTTTTTTTTTTTTTTTTAAGCTTTTCCATTTTCTCGTTTGGGTTGCACCTGAATAGAATTCATCCTGCATTTGTTTTGTTTTATAACAGAATGCTTTGCCGAACTAGGTAGCCTTTTTTCCATTTTTATCTTTGCTTTTTATTCAAAACTTTGTTAAATCGCCCAATTTTCTTATCTCATTCCTCCTATTTTCAATTTAATTGGAAAAAAATGTCACCTTAATAAAAATAATTAAATAGTTGAAAAAATAAAGACAAAAATCTCAAAATTTGGCAAAAGGAATTTTTTTGCTACCATCCAAAAGGTGTAAAGGTGGCGACCTTGAGATACTTGAGTTAATATTGTTCAAGCTTGTTTGAAATTTTAATGCAACGGAACTTTCAATATGTATATATTTCTAAAATGAATAAAA
Organism: Rehmannia glutinosa; assembly: GCA_016081115.2. Classification (NCBI taxonomy): domain Eukaryota; kingdom Viridiplantae; phylum Streptophyta; class Magnoliopsida; order Lamiales; family Orobanchaceae; genus Rehmannia; species Rehmannia glutinosa. Next base: position 9,913,016 of record CM071935.1, read on the forward strand.
TATAAACTAAGCTTTTAGTTAATGAAAATTAAAATGTTTCAAATTACATTGAAATATTTTATTGAATAAACATAGACATGTATAAATGACTAAATTGTTTTCTTTAAATAAAATAATTCATTAAATGTTAAAAATTAACGAGAAACAGATGGGGTTGTTATTGATAAAGTGAAATAATTTGATTGCAACATATTTGTTCGGTCCGTAATAACATTCTTATTTGATTTTAATGGTCAAATCATACATGCTAAAAATTGATAAAAACTAGTTATTCAAAAATTTAAACTCACAAAATTAAATTCTTAAATTTTCAAACATTAAGGCAAATCAACATAAATTTTAATCATTAGAAATATATCTTTTTCTCAATCTAAACCACTTCTTAAAGTCAAAATCATGTTCTACAAAATGTTGCAATAAACCGAAAAATCAGTCAACGAAAAAGAGACAAAAAAAAATGTTGCAAAGCATACTCGATAACAGTAAAGGAAAAAACTAAAAAAAAAAAGTAACATTTTAACTATATACTAAAATGCATAAAGCAGAATCATCTGAAAATTAATAAATGGGAAGTAAAGAATGCTAATGCCGAAAAAAGCTTTGTTCTCTTTTTCTTATTTTTGAGTTAATTTTTCTTATACCGGGTCCTAAATACAATGGAAAAAACCATAAATTAATTAATAAACATTTAAATAAACTGGAAAAAATAAAGTTATTACCTGGTGTAATGCAATCCCAGTATTCCTTTCCTTCCATCACCCTATCCCTAAGAGATTAATGGAGATTATACATTGCAATTGAGAGGATTAGGGTACAATTGAAAGAAGAAAATACAACAACAACAAATGGGAATGAGGGAGATCAAATACAGCTAGGGTTACAAGAAATATGGAAAGATTAAACCACCCTTAACAATACAAAGAAATAACAATTAGAATAAACCACTAATTAATTAATTCTAACATCCCCACAAACTCAAGATGCGGCTGCAAGGAGCATCGAGAGTTTGTTAACCAAGAAACGAAAACGCGGAACGGATGTGCTTTAATGAAGAAGTCTCCAATCTGTGATAAGGAGAAAATGAACAACAAAGTAATAGTGTTGTGTAGAATGTGGTGACAAGTGAGGTGACAAATAATTTCAATATATTTTGTCCTTTCGTGAAACACTGAATGGTGGGTAATTTGAATAGCACTTATATTATCACAGTACATAGGAGTGGGTTGGAGAAGAGAAACACCCATATCAACAAGTAGCCATCGTATCCAAACGATCTCGGTGGTAGTAGAAGGTAGAGCCCATACTCAGCTTTAGTAGAAGAATGAGAGACAACAGTTTGTTTCTTGCTCTTCCATAAGATAAGAGAAGCCCCAAGAAAAACACAAAATCATGTAGTAGATTTAAGATCTACCGGACCACTGGCCCAATCAGCATCCGAGAAGGCACGAAACTCTAATGAGAAGGCAGGCATAAATAAAAGACTTTGAAAGAGGGTGCCTCTAATATAGCATAAGATACGAAGAACAGATGACCAGTAAACAGTAGGAGGAGGGGAGTAACAAATTGACTAACAACGTTAACATCATAAGCAATATATGGATGTGTAATGGTGGGATAAACCAAGTTACCAACAATAGAACGATATGCAGTAGAATCGGTCACATGTGTGCCATCTCAAGAAGAATATCGAACATTTACTTCAACGGGAGAATCAACATTCGAGTGTCGGTAAGGTACACTCAAGAATACTAGCTCCATACTTGTATTGTGAGAGGAGATAACCTTTAGGTGACCAACTTACCTCAATACCTTGAAATTATAGTAGAGAACCCAAATCTTTCATTTCAAACAGAGATGACAATTCCAATTTTAGCAGTGCAATCCCATCAACATCACTACCCATAATAATCATATCATCAATATATAAAGAGCACACAATAAGATCGGCCAAAGAGGTCTTGACAAAGAGAGCATAATCGTGATCATTGCGTCGAAATCCAAGAGAAATAAGGGCAACTGAGAACTTCTCAAACCAAACACGAGGTACCTATTTGAGACCATACAAAGCTTTCTTAAGTTTATAGACCTCTCCTGGACTACACTTGAAGGAGGAACCGCAAATAAATCTCTTCTTGGAGATCTTCATTCAAGAAGGTATTTTTGACATCCATTTGGGATATATTCCATTTACAAACAGATGCAACGACAATAAGTCTACGAATCATAGTCATCTTTGCAAAGGATCAAAAGTTACCTCAAAATCCAAACCATACTATTGAGAGAATCCTTAAGAAACCAATTGTGCCTTGTACCGCTCATCAGACTTAGTTTTGATTTTATATACCCAACAAGAACCAATTGCATTTTTACCTCGTGGAAGAAGTACCAAATCCTAAGTTTCATTTTTTGACAAAACATATAATTCTTCGACCTTAGCTTTTTGCCAAAGAGTATCAAGAGCTGCCTTTTTGTAATAAGTTGGCTCAGAGAGATTATAAACAAATGACAAAAAAAGATGTAAAAGATGGTGAATAAGAACAATAGATAAAACTGGTAATTGAGTAGACTTGCGAACCCGTGAAGGATAACGGGGAAGCGAGAATCCACGATCTTGGGAGGTGGAGAGGTAGTCGTAAGAGGAGATGGAGTAATACTATCAATATAAGAAACCATACCAGCATATGCAGAAATATCATCTATATCACTAGCAAAATTATCAATATGGAAAAGATCCGATTTAGACATATTGTAAGAGCTAGATGGAATGGAAAAAAGATGAATATGCTCAAGAAATAAAACACGACGCAACACAAATAATTTTTGTACAACAAGATCATAACAATATACTCCTTTTAACCATCCCCATAGCCTAAGAAATCACACTTGTCAAAATGAGAAGACAATTTACTACGTTCAACAATTTGACGAAGAACAAAACATGTAAAACCAAATATTTTTAAGAAAGAGTAATCATGAGCATTATCAAATAATTTCTCAAATGGGGAAACACCCAATATATGGGCAGTTGGGATCCTATTGATTGAATAAACAGTCGTAAAAACAGCTTCTTCCCAGAAATCACTAGGACAGGAGGCAGATAATAAAAGAGAACGGGCAGTTTCCATGGTATGTCTATGTTTTCTTTCAGCAACATTATTTTGTTCAGGAGTAGCAGTACAAGAAATTTAGTATATGGTTCCATCTAAAGCAAGTGTGTCACGAAAATTGTTAAAAGTACATTTCCCACCTAAATCACATATAAAACACTTTAATAAGCACATAATGTTATGTTTTTACAAAATGCTCGAAAAGAGGTATAAATCCCAAGAAATCATAACGACGTTTCATCAGATAACCCAACAATAGGGTGTGATCATCAATAAAAGAAACATAATATCGAGACCCTTCTTTTGTGGCAATTGGAGAAGGTCCCCAAACATCAGAATGAATCAAATCGAATGGTGCAATAGAAATGGACTTGTTTTTACTAAATGACAATGCAAAAAACATAGCAAGTTTACAATCAATAAAACTAGAAGGGGTAATTACAAAAAGTACCCCTGAGGTTTAGTCTAATTACAAAAAAAACCCAAAAAAGTTTAGAAATTACAAAAACTACCCTTGTGGTTTTGGGTAATTACAAAAACTCTAACGTAAAGCGAGAAAAGTCAATTTTGCCCTTGACAGAATTTTTTTAAAAAAAAAGAAAAATTGAAGGAAAAATAAAAAAGTGTCTGGACAAAAATACCCCTTCCAATATTGGAAACCAGTGGGTCCAAACTATTTCTTCTTCGTAAACACAGGGGGTTATTTGTAATATTTTGGATGATCAAGGTTTATATGTTGCAAATTGTGAGAAAATGAAAGTGTTTGATACTATTGTTGACTTCAAGCATGATTGTTAGAATATTTGAACAATTGGTATGTTTTGGATGCCCCACTGGAACTATATTTTTAGGGCATTTTTTGTAGTTTATGGTAAAATTGGGGGTAGTTTATGTAAGGGAAACCAATTATTAGGGGGTATTTTGTAATATTGTTTTGGTAATATATTAGGCATTTGGGTTACTGTCAATGCACCTTTTTAAGCTGTAAAACAGTATGATGCCTTTTGTTCTATGACATATTTGTAACTAAAATTATAGTTGTATGATGCTTTTTGGTTTATGATGCCTTAATTTGGTGTTTTAGTACTTTTGTTTTTCCAGAAGTATATATATAAGACATAATAAAGTTATAACTATACCATGTGTAATAATAATCAACTCCACCACCATGTGAAGCCTAATTCAACAATGCACAAAAGTAAAGCTATAACCAATAATTTGTTAAAATTACACCATCATACAAAAAAAAAGTTCATCAAAAGCTCATTACTAAAAGTTACAATTACACCTCTCAACTTTTGAAAATATTACAAAATAGCCCCAAAAGGTATTTTTGTTTACTCATAATTAATGAATAGTACCTCAAGGGCATTCTTTGATTTCCATACAATTTTTTGGATGATGTCATCATTTTCTATTAGGTCAACTAACAGACGGACCTACGATGTTAGACGGAACAAACCTCAAGGGTAGTTTTTGTAATTTCCAAACTTTTCTGGGTTTTTTTGTAATTAGACTAAACCTTAGGGGTATTTTTTGTAATTATCCCAAACTATAAATATCGTAAACTTTACAAATTCCCAAAGAATCCAGTGGAGACTAAGTACTTCAAATGAGAAAAAGGTACCTGACCTAAATGAGAATGCCATAAATAAGACCCAAATGAAAAGAAGATAAATCAACAAAGAGGTTGCTACATCCTAGGTACACGGTTAATCCACAATATACAACCCTCCACTCCTACGACCTAACCCAATCAGCCTCTGGGATTGAGGATCCTGCATATGACAAGAATCAGAAGAGAAAGTCATAGAATAACCAGAATCGCATAATTTACCAACTAAACAAGATTTAAAATAAGCTGGAGAATATGATAAACATTAGGTAGAGACATATGTGGTGAGACTACAAAACTAACACCCACTAATGGCATAGGTATGCCATCAACCCGATCATGTGAGGCACGAGTTTGAGGAGAAATAGAAACAAAAGATTTTGCATTAGGCGACATATGATGAGAAGCTCCTTAATCTAATAACCAAATAGAGCAAGATATACCTAAGGAGCTCAGAGCTGACGAATTTACAACAGACATTGCATGTGGTCGAAGGCTAAGGAATTTCTGGAACTCCTCGTAAAGAGAATCTGCAAAAGGAGTAGATGGTGAAACAAATCTAGATTTGAAAGAGCCCGATGGTGGTACAACTGTGGTAGTATTATGTAGTGGAGGTGGTCTAGGACCACATAGTGAAAACTGAGGATATGGAGGAGCACGCAGGGCTATCCGACACATCAACTTTTGGCATTGAGGCTTCCAATGTCCTGGAGTTTTACAAACGCTACATTCATCTGGAGTAACAAATTTGAGATTTAGCTTATTCGGATACTTGTGCAGTGTACAATTTGGAACAGGCAAGCTAAATGGTTTTGGTGTTGGAAATATCCCTTTTACCGATATAGATGTGGAGTATTTAATCATCAATTAATTCATTAACCATAGAATCAACAGATGGAATAGGATCACCATGCAAAATGTTTCCCATAAAGACTTCAAAATCATCAAGAAGCGCCATAAGAAACTGAACCAACCGATGTTCATTATGTTGGGCTATATAAGGAGCAAATGCACTAAGCTTTGCTGATTCTGTCACAGCTAATTGATCCCAAACACTGGTCATTGCCGAATAGAGTTTCTGAACACTCGTATCCTTCTGTTGAAGAGTTCGAATGTCCATTTCTAACGATATTATTTAGCAAAAATTGACAGTGCACAATTCTAAGTGCTCCCAAACTTCTCTTTGTCGTGTCACATTTTGGCAATTGCATATCAATCGATCTCTCAACATAATTATTAATACATGTAATAATCTTAGAATTATTAGCCCCTCAACCTCAAGTTGCTCCACATATTTATCATTAGTCTCACTCTTAGGTTTAGATTGTGTTGCATTTACGATACTCCACACCCATTCTTCCCTAAAAAAAATTTCAATCACATAACTCCAATACGTATAGTTTTTACCATCGAATTGCAACGAATTATCCTTTTCAGAAGCTATAATGCACAACCATAGCAACCAAAAAAATATCCAACCCAAATAATTTAAAGAGATTCAACTCCAAAATATTTGCTAAAAAACAATAGTAAGGAAAGTTACCTAAACATCAAAAAAACTATGGATATGTCAATAGGTGCGATTATATTGAACGAATTGATTTGATCTACTGTGATCTACTTCGATTTTGCTAGAAAAAATATTGTGTATGAATTTAAAGGTGGCTCTAATGCCAAGAAAGATTAATGAAGATTACACATTGCAATTAAGAGGAATGGTGCTCTTAACATTGAAAGAAGAAAATACAAGAACAAGCAAAATGAGGATGAGGGAGATAAACACACATTGGTTTACAAGAAATATGTAAAGAATAAAATACCTTTAACAATACAATGAAATAACAATTATAATAAACAAGTAATTAATTAATTATAACTTCCTTTCTTTGCCTCTGGCTTCCGTCACCAACCCTTTCCCCATTTGTTTGGTCAACTAGTGACCCCTTGTCAACTAGTTCAGTCCATATATAGTCAACCACATTGTACAAAATAATAAGAATATATTTAAATGCCCCAAAAATACTTACAGCCAAGCATTTAAGGAACAAATATTGTTCGATTTAATATTAACTAAAATTCCAAGAGCAATAGCTATGAATACGTGTGCTTCCATCATTATTGAACCCAAAAATTTAAGTGCACAAAATGTCGCTCCTACTATAAAAATACAGTCCCATATGATAGAGGCATCCTTAAAATAAGTGCCTAAAAGAATGGATACAATAGGAAAATAATCTCCCCAACAAACTTAGCAAATCATTTGAAATATTTTTTCCACCACTTTGTTTTGTTAATTTTGTAAATATAGCTTAAGGAAAATGCAATAGCCCAAAAACAAATATATGAAATTATAACTCGTAGCACACAAAAAGAAATGACACATAGGGAGCCAATGTGGCCATCCTCATATTTTATAGGATAGAAAGTCTTTTCAAGCCAACCAGAGAAAAAGATATGCAACCTCCAACAAAGGATATTGTATGCATTAAATACCAAATATATTTAAAAACAATATTATATATTTTTGCCAAATGGTCATTGATGCGCAAATTATTTACCAAGTGCTCATTAAAACCTATTATATGCTCATTGAAAAATGTTGACATTCCATAACCACGAAAACATTGTAACAATAAAAATGGATAAAATGGGTTTTGACTTTTGGAATCATATGAATGCAAAATAGTAAGTTATTAATTATCTCTCTTCATTACATACTTAATTTCTCGTTATTTATAATGATAATGTGACATATTTTATAACATAATAACATTATAATGTTAGATGTTTTTTCCATGTTAAAAATGTATAATGTTACAACGCGAGATGTTTATCTTTATTAAAAAGCTATTACGTGATAACTTGAGGGGTTTACCCATATTAAAATGTATAACGTGAACATGAGATGTTTTATCCACATTAAAAATATACAACGTGATAATTGGGATGTTTATCCATGTTACAAATGTATAACGTGATAATGTGAGATATTTATCTATATTAAAAATGTATAACATGATAACGTGAGATGTTTATCTATGTTAAAAATGTATAATATGATAACATGGAATGTCCATTCATGTTAAAAATGTACAGCGTAATAGTGTGAATAAACATCAACGTTAAAAATATATAACGTGGAATTAAATAACGTGATAAATTTAATCACATTACAAATGTATAATGCAACGGTTGTGTCCACGTTATTTTTAATAATGTCAAAAAAATATATTACGTTATAATTTATAATATTATCATGTTATGACAAAGTAAGTTACTATCACGTAATAAGTTAACGTCATATTATGATAATAGACACAATATAATATCACGTTAAGATAAAACAAAAACTACTATTACTTATAAGTTAACGTCACACATGATAATATACACGATATAATATAACGTTGTGATAAAAATAAACTACTATTACTTATAAAAGTTAATGTCACATTATAAACTATTATCACGTTATAAGTTTCAAAAGCGACATAAAATGTCATTTATTATAACGTGACACATAGAAATATAAAAAGAAATAAAAGAAGGAAAAGGAAATAGAAGACAAAAGGAGGTTGAAAATTATAAAGTTGGCTCTGATGCCATTAAAGATTAATGAAAATTATACATTGGAATTGAGAGGAATATGGTTCTTACAATTGAAAAAAAAAATACAACCACAAGCAAAATGGGGATGAGTGGATCAAATACACTTGGGGTTACAAGAAAGGTGTAAAGACTAAAATATCCTTAACAATAAAAAAAATAACAATTATAATAAGCAACTAATTAATTAATCGTAAATTCCCCTCTTTGCATGTGATTTCCATCACCAACTCTTTCCCCATGTGTTTGGTCAACCAGTAACCCCTTTTCAACCAGTTTAGTCCCTATATGGTCAACCACATTGTGCAAAACAATAAGAATACATTTAAATGCCCAAACATACTTACAACCAAGCATTTAAGAAACCAATGTTCTGATTTAATAATAACTAGAATTCCAAGAGCAATAGCTATGAAAGCATCTGTGATTTCACAATCATCATTGAGCCCAAAAATCATAAGGGCAAAAAGTATTGCTCCTACTATAAAAATACAAGCTTATATGACCAAGTCATCTTTAAAATAAGCGGCTAAAAGAATGGATATAATAGGAAATATAACCGCTCATACAAACATAGCAAACCAATTAAAAGATGGTTTTCACCATTTCATTTTGATAATTTTGTAAATATAGTTTAGGTAAATTTAATAACTCAAAAACAAATATATGGAATTAGAAATCGTAGAACAAAAAGAAATGACGATAGGGAGGCAATGTGGCCATCTTCATATTTTATAGGAGATAAAGTCTTTTCAAACTAATCGAAAAAAAAAAAAGATATGCAACCTCCAACAAAGGATATATAGTATGCATCAAATACCAAAAGTATTTAAAAATAATACGATATATTTTCGCAAATGGTCATTGATGCGCAATATGTTTACTGGTGCTCATTAAAATCTATTATATGCTCATTAAAAATGCCGACATTCCACAACCAAGAAAATATTGTAACAATGAAAATGGATAAATTGGGTTTTGACTTTTGGACTCCTAGAAATGCAAAATAGTAAAGTATTAATTATCTATCTTCATTTCACATTTAATTTTCTTGCTATATTAATCGCGACACATAACATGAATAGTATACCCTCAATTATAATGATAATTGTGACATATTATATAACATGATAACATTATAAGGTTAGATGTTGTATCTATGTTAAAAATATATAACGTGATAAAGCGGGATATTTATCTACAATAAAAATGTATAACGTGATAACTTCGGTATTTATCCACATTAAAAAATATAACGTGATAACTGGGATATTTAAAATGTACACTCGAGCCCACTCCAGGAAAATCCAACAATTGTCCTTGTTTTTTTTAGTACAATATATGTCCCTTTTTTCCATTTATTTTCTCTTAAGATGTTTTACTCAATTATCCTGCAATCTCAAACTATAAAGAAAAAAACCAATCTGAAAATTTACCCCCAATATTAAATATTGATCTTTAGATTTTAAGTGTTTGACAGTATAATTAATTTTTTAGAATTAAAGTTTGCCCATAATCTCCTTTGATAATAACATTAAATTCTTTGGAAATAAAGTTAAAAATAAAAAATTTAATTTTGGGTGTATAAATTAAAATTTAAAGTTTTATATCTGAAAATAAAATATCATGAACTTTTTGGATTTTTTAAACTTTGCCCCCAAAATTAAATATTTGGTTTTTTATATTTAAAGTTTGCCCATAAAATATTTAACCCCCAAATTTAAATATTTGATATTTGGATCTAAAGCTTTGTCCATAATATAAAAATAAAAAAGTAATTAAATATTTGATATTTGGATTTAGCTCATTTGCTCCACTAGTAAACCACGGTTGTTGCTCCCGCCGCAAACCGCCGCAAATCGTAGGTCGCTGCTACCGCCTAAGTAAACCGTCCTCGCCACTTGTCGTTTTATACCGCAACCTCGGTGAGTATGATTCCATTTTCAAAGAGAATATTGAGTAAAGATGGTTAGAAATTACCATCACATTTTTAATCTGAAATAATGTTTTAGCTTTATTGTTATTTCAGAAACTTTTTACTCTCCCCTCGCCGCGTAAACCATAGTTGTTGCCTATACCACAACTCGCTGTTGTCAACCGCCGCTCGATGCTGTAAACTGCCACTTAGTAAGTATTATTCGAGTCTTGCTGACTGCGTTTTCTCATCTTCATACAGTACTCTTTCACAACTGGGTATATCGTTTTAATTATTATTGAAATTTCAATTTGGATTTCAAAAGAAGTTAGGGCTCAAGAAAAAAATGAGAGGTTTGCAAATGAACAAATTAACAGAGTTGATGATCACTTGTGATTGGGTATTTAGAATAATAACTTAGGAAGAGACTTTGTTATGTACTCAACAATTTGAAACTTCATGGTTACACATGTAATGTTAGCCCCTATATATATTATTCCACCCTTCAATTGGAAAGTTGATTTAAATTTAATCGAGGTTAGAGAAACTTATAAAATTCTCTTTGAGTATTATCTACTATATTTCACTAGATGTGTATATGTAGAAGAAAATATCGTAAAACTTGAAATTCTCTCTAGAAATTCATACAATTTGATGGACATATCTACAAAGTTCTTGAAAATCAAAGTGAACCTCCGGGGCTTGAGCAAAGTTGGTCATGGAGCGGTGGGTATGTTGCATCTTTAGACTTCCTTGTGCCTCAAATTGTTCTTTGACTTAGTGTCCAAATAGAGGCTAGGGGTTGCTTCCTTCCCACAACGCCCTTCCTTGTGTCTGAGATATAAAACGAGTGCACCAGGAAAATTATGTTGTTATGTCTTGAGCTAAATTGTTTGTAGTTGTAGAATTGTGAGAGTATATATTTGTTATAGATTTAATCGATGCACTTGAGCACGAGGAGGAGCAAGCTCCGGTGGCTACGATTCCAAAGACGGACAAGATGATGAAGATGTAATAATGTATTCTCCAGTTTATCCTAACATCCAACATGAGGCTAAGGAATGGAGAAGATGGAAGGCTGGACTACTCCTGCATATTTTCTCACTCGAGTACATTGAAAAGAGGAGAAGATTCTCGAGTTTCCTAGGAAATGTTTTTGTCCAATATGCCCTGAATGAAGAGTATCGCATGGATGCCTCTGTGCTATTAAAGAAGATGAGAAGGAGAAAGCCAAAGCCAAAGCCCTCGAGAAATCAAAGATATGTATGCATAGAGGGACCCATGAACATCTTATGGAGTAAATCGACAGCCAGCCGACTGGAGGAGATGGACCCGATTGCGGCATAAAGTGGAAAAGGTCGAGTTCCAATAGGCCATTAAAGAATCTTGCCATGCACGAGCAACATCTTCGCTTCTCATATCTCTCCTTAACTGATCCCTTGGGAGTGGCGTAGAAGATTGCAATCGTTATTGTTGCAACCACTTCCCCTGTGCATTCTCAAGATGACTCTCAGGGGATCGTCGATGAAGCTAGGAAAGATGGTGATGTGGGCACCCTAGCCAAGCTTACCCCCTAAAGAAGGTTTTGAAACACTGCGCCTAATGATCGACTACTCAACAGAAACACGGTCGTGTCGTAGGAGCCGAGTAACCCCACACAATTCACTCAAACGGTACACCAAAGGTGAAGCTCTCTCCACCACAAATAGGTCGGAGGACGCCGTGGAGATAACACTACAAAGTTTGGAGGCGAAGAAGAGCAAACAACTGATAATCGTCAGTGAAATTAATGAAGCTCGAACGGTTGAGACCTGCCCATTCGAGATTTCCTCGATGTGCGAACGATAAAGCTACCGTGCGATTAAGGCAAAGGATGGGAAAGAGGCCACGGGAGTTGAGATCCGTGGCCATGAAGTGAAATCCTTGGAGTTGAGACTCACGGATGCCATTGAAGACCCCATGACAAATTGAGTGCAGTAGAAGGGAATGTCGGGCCCCACAGCGGATTCTGCGACTCGATCGGTAACGGCCTAAAGGAGGTTGCGACTTCCTTGGAGTAAAGAGCCGAGCAAGAGAACATTCCTTAAGTAGAGGGAGCCGGTGAAGAATAGAGATCAACGCCATTCATGATTCCCTATAACACATTGATACAACTTTTCTCGATCGAGAGGATGAAGTCGAGTCCACACATCATGGAGATTCTACGACGACGAGGTGAGAATGCTCATAACTTACGGAGCAATGTTAGTGATAAGACAACTCCGATGAGATTCAATTTTGATGATTAGCCATTGCCTCAGGCCACATCACACACCGAGGACGCCGTTTAAAACAGTTCATGACTCGTTTACTTAAAAGGAAAACCCACCGAGACCGACAAAGTTGTTAACATATCGAGGCTTAGTCACCGAAAGGGATACAAAAAAAGCGCTCGGGCTAGAACACAATCGATTGAAGCGAGGCTACCATAGGCTGCCGCAAAAAGAATCAAACAGCTCCATCACAGGCTCCCATAGTTGTGTTATCTCCATGACGATTGGATCACCGAGACAAATAGAGCGATACTTTGCAATAAGAGAAGAAAAGGCCCCATGGACCTCCGGATCCCTCTTGTTCGCGATGATATGTTTGAAAACACCTTCCTTCAATGTTGAATTGCCGGACATGGATGCTTGGTCTGCCTGGAATAGGAAAAATACACTTTGTGCGGGAAGAGCCATCATTCCAACCGATAAATTGTGCCTATGGGATTTGATTTCGATGCGGTGTGGCCGAAGAAGAGTCGGTTTCCCACAGTAGAGTTTAAGTAATGCTTTCAAGAAGATATGTGATGAAATTGAGAAAATGGAACACCAACAAACATCATTAGATCTTCGTTTGGACAACCGTGATGCAAATCGCCGTATGAGATATTCGAGGAATTTTCTTATGCATCGTGGAATGGGCCGCACGTGACGCACGCGCTCCAAGCACGTCCATTACTTCAAAGCTTTCTTTATAGAGTTGTTCGTTTGGAGTGCGGATAATGTAAAATTTCAGCTGAGGCAGAAGGAATTCATGGTCAGAATTGAAGAATATCATAAGTCGGACATGGAGTTGCTCAAGCTACAACATAACAATGAAATTGCCGGTCGAAGAGAGCATGAACCAGTTCATCTTCTTATAAGCGAGAAATGAAGTTGCTAGCGTATAAGTCAAAGTTTACCCGGTCGAGTTCCGCACAACTTACTCCAAAGCAGATATCAAGCAGAATTCAATGAACATCAGACTGGACTTCATTCTGGTTGGCTTATTTCGTGGCCTAGCCCTATCTTTTGGTGATGATGCCAAAAAGGGGAATGATGAGGCCTTAAAGGAATTAAAGGAGAAGGTTTGAAGGAGTAATAAGGAGGCGAAGAAGGAGAATATGCAAAGGAAGGAAGCTTGAAGAACCCCCTTTGAAACTTATGTTTACTAAAACCCCCAACAAGGAGATATCACAGCTTCTATTCTCAGCAAACTACCGAAAGAGCTGTTCGTGGAACAGAAGGCTAAGATGGCAATGAAAGAATCAAGAAAAGCCATTGAAGCTGAATTTGAGAAGGTAGCTGAGAAGCACTCTGGCGCATCGAATATCGAGAACAATATGATGGTCCTCCACCGAAAGATTATGATGCAATAAAACCCCTACGGATATTGCCATGCCTGATGCTGGATCTGAACCCAGATCGCTAGAGGAATTCCAGACTCTATAAGCAGAAGGATATTTTTAAGACATGACTTACCACAAGCTCGTGATCTCAGTATTGGAAGAAGGGACTCAAATTGTTTAATTCGGTTGATAAGCGGCCAAGTTCAATGAAATCACTCTCATTTGGAAAATCAAAATCTCAATACAATACACTCCCGGAGGAAGGGAGATGAGTCGGGAAGGGGTAGACATGGTGGTAGTGGGAGAAATATTCAACCACGGCCAAGACTAAAAGACATTAAGTATGTTGATCCGGAGAAGAAAAGACTCATATACTGGGTTGGATATGATCATCTTGCTAACTTAGAAGTTGCTCGCAAGAATCGTAAATCTATAAGAAGACGGTTTGAGAATGAAGGAACAACTCGAGAATGGGAGTAAAGGCGTGAAGGGATGACACAAACCCTTCATGTATTTTACTTTCTTTGTAAATACATAGCTATAAGTTTTCCCTGTAATATAGCTCTGAGAATTTCCTTGAAATATTTATCCTCTTTGTAACCTAGCTTAGATACACTTTATAATGCAATATTTGTATAAGTTTTGTTACCTTTTGTAAACAGTTTTGTAAAGGACAAGAATGTTATGATCAATAAAACTAATTATTCAATGCATACATTCTTTGTTCTTTGCGCTTGTGTTTGTTGTTTATTTATTGTTTGTTTAAGTTCGCATCGTCAAAGAGGGGGAAATTGTTAGCAAATTTATTTGTTAGATTTTAATGATACCATGTAAAACTTAGACTAAGTTGGCACCCCATTTTCCTTGTAATTTTGTATTGTAATAGATAGGGTAAAGTAGTGAGTGAAGTCAACTAAGTCAAGAATGCAAGAATTCAATCGCACTAGAGTGAAGACTACGTGTGTGTTAGCTAAGTATGGCCGAAGGAAGACAAAGACTGAGGCAAGGAGAGCCACCGGGAACAAGCGTGTGAAGTTTGAGGAAGTGTCGCCTAAGTCGACCGAAAGGAGCGTCTTACGATTGAAGTGATAGTTGAGTCATTCTTATGATTGAGCCGACTCAAGTCACAAGGGGTAAAGGCAACGGGCCAAGTCAAGACAATCGACATTGATCCGTTGGAAGAAAATCAAGAATATGACTCGATATAGCAATATGTCCAAGCCGCCGGTCTTAAAGTGTTTGGCCTAGAAACATGCAAAAAGAATAAGCGATGGGAAGATCAAGTCAGGTCGGACTCCTGTAAGTTGTAGAACCATTTAATACGAGGACGGGTCAACATCACAAGTGCAAGGACTAAGAAAAAACAAGCCAACGAACAAAGAGGTGTCATTTGAAAATATCCTATCTCTTCAACGGGTAAATTTTAAAATGAGCACTATAAAAGGCTGAGGAAGCATTTTAAAAAGGTTATCGAACCTAAAACGAATCAAGCATTTTATCAAGCAACCCGCAAATTCTCAAGCTTATTGGAAAATCCCTCAAGCCTAAAATCGAAAGAACTCGATCCAACACACGTTGTGAAGGAAAGATAACTTCAACAAGTTGAAGAGGAAACATTTGAGGAACGGAAAACGGGTCTACTCTTCAAGTTGAAGGAGTTGTAAAGGTTCAAGGTCAAACTAAGAGATTCAAAGTTGTTGGAGGCTGCGTGAACAAATCCAAAGACTTGAAAGGAGTCAAGTATCAATGCAAATTGTCTTGTGAAGAAGTTGAGTCACGAGGAGAAGCACTTGTGTGATCTGGCTATCTCTAGATCGAGAACTACTTTGTAACTTGATCTTTACCTAGTGGATTCCTCCAGGAGTTGGAGAAGAGTGGAGTAGAGGAATACCCCATCCTCGAACCACTATGAAATTCTTTGTGTCATTTTACTTTCAAAGATTTACTTTCCTACGTATATTTTTATATCTGCAGATTAAGTTAATCTATTATACAACTAATAAATAACAAGTGATAAAATAAGTGTTAAAAATCGAGCTTTAATCAAACAAAAAGATGTTAAGTCTTTCAAAAAACCAAATCAATCAAGTTAAGTCTTTACTGATGCAACCAAGTTATACTATCAACAACTCAATTAAGATGCATTGAGTGGTCACTTACACCTAACTTTAGGATTCGATTTTAACAAATGGAAGACTTCACCTTTTGTTTGATTAAAGCCTGCTTTTAACACTTGTTTTAGCACTTGTTATTTATCATTGGATAATAGATTAACTTAATAAAAACAGAATATAAAAATATAAGTTGGAAAGTAAATGTTGAAAAACGTAAAATGACACAAGTAATTTTATAGTGGTTCGAGGGGGGTAAATTCCTCTACTCCACTTCTTCTCCAACTCCCGGAGGAATCCACTAGGTCAAGTTCAAAAGTAGTTCTCAATCTAGAGAGCCTTTGATCTGCAAATAGCTTCTCTCGCAACTCACTTCTTCACAAGACAGTGCATTGTTACCGGCTCCCTTTCAAGTCCTCGATTTGTTCACACAACCCTCCAATAAACTCAATCTCTTGTTCGACTCAACCTTTCTCGACTCCTTCAACTTGAGAGAGTAGACTTTTTCTGTTCCTCAAATGTTTCTCTTCAAATCAAGTTGAAGTTATCTTTCCTTCACAAATGTTGGATCGAGTTCCCTTCAATTTTTATGCTTGAGGAATTTTCTCAATAAGCTTTGAGAATTTGCAAAGGTTATACTTGCTTAATAAAATGCTTTCGGTGAAACAAAGCTAGGTTCGTGTAACCTTTTCTCAAATGCTTGCTCACCTTTTATAGTGCTCATTTTAAAAATGTTTACCCGACAAGAGATAGATATTTTCAAATGACACTTCTTTGTTCGTTTATATTTTCTCTGATGCGGCAAAAGACTTGTGATGTTGACCTTCCTCGTATTAAAATGGTTTTTCGTAGTTGTTACAGGTCTCGACACAAGTGATGTGAACCGCAACAACAATTGTGTATACACAACAACAAGATGTTGTGTAACCCCAGAGACCTTCACTAGTTCGGTTAATTTGGTGGAAACATCGACCCGTTGCTTAGCAAAGAAAGAACCCTGTGATGAAGACGCCACAAGCAATTATGGATTATTCTATGCGATAAGTCGATAATTGCAACAAGAACACAAATCTTGAAGCACTTGATAAACATTCAATTTTGAGAAGATTAATGTTGATATATAATCCAAAAAAAAAAACAATAAGTGTTCACCCTTATAAAGGATCCAAACCCCAATCCTACTAGAAACAACTTAAACCTAAAAAGGAACTCAAAAACTGAAAAAAAAAAAAAACATGAAAAAGTCAACTCGGATCTCATGGCGACACGCATCGTGTCGGGACACGGCCAGTCGTGTGTTCTCCGCCGAAACCGGACAAAAATCTTCAATCGGCAAGACAACCATGTTGCGACACGGCCAGGCGTGTTGCTCTCTGGAACTCAAACTCGACCCAACCATTGTAGCACCCGGCCGTGTTACTCGACACGGCTTAGGCCACGGTGCTGAAGCACGCAGCGTGTCGAGCACGGCCAGACCAGTGTTGCCACTGCGCATGCCTTTAGCCTCCTTTTCGGTCCCGAACTCAAAATAATAACAAACTTAAGACGCTGCCTTAAAGGTTTTCTTTGCCTCTAAAAATCAAAACAACTCCAAAATAATTGAAAATTACAACTAACTAAGAATATTGAACACAAGACACTAAATGAGACTTGATTACAATGTCTTCAAGACACTGGTGACTCGTATTCTCGGCATCTTTAGCTCGCTCGATCGAGGTGTACTCCGTAATGTCAATGACATGCCAATCAATGGACCACCCGAATCTCTTCCTCTGCTGGCAAAGCACTCTCGGTCTCTTTTTGCCGCGACTTGAATCAACCCGTTAAGCGCATCCTTAAATTTCCTTTCGAGCCCATTATCGGACCAAGCGGCCACATTCACATCGGATCCCCGTCATGGATTCTCAAATGCAAGCTTCAATGTTTCCCATTGATTTATTCATTTTGCATATTTAAATTAAACACTTTAAGACTGGGCAGCGGCTTGGACATATTACTATATCGAGTAATATTATTGACTTTCTTTCAGCGGATCAATGTCGGTTGTCTTGATTTGATTCTTGCTTTAACCGCTGTGACTCGAGGGTCACCTCAATCATAAGAGCGACTCAACTATCACTTCAATCATCTTAGCTCCTTTCATTGACTTGGTGACAACTACTCAAACTTCACATGCCTATTCCTCGGCTTGTTCCTTGATCCGATCCTGTATTCTTTCTTAGCCATACTTAGGCAAAGACAAAGCAGAGTCTTCACTCTAGTCTACATTGACTTCTTGAATGTGACTTAGTGACTTCACCAGCCTCTTTCAATCCTATCTATTACTGATAGATTATTAGAAGAAACAATGTGGTGCCAACTTCCTAGTTTAAGTTTTACATGGTATCATCAAAATATAACAAATAAATGTCCTAACAAAGGGGCGCCTTTGGGGATGTCATTTTCCTCTAATTCATTTTCTTTTGTAGACTTTGACTTTCTCTAGAATTTTCAGCACGTTTTGAATCGGATCTCAAACCTAAAGGGTCCATCTTCCGTGTTTGAGCTTGAGAGTTATCGGCTAGTCGATTTATAATATTCTTCGTCGACTTCGATTTCGTTTACGGAGTTTGGCATTCCTTTTGTCTTTGGGGCACTATATAGTCATGGATTTTGTTGATTTTTCATTGGATTTGAGTTTGAGCGGGGAGGAGAGTGTAAAAGAGTCGAAGAAGGAAGTTTGGATGAGGCTCCTTGGCAAATATCAACATAGGCCTCCTCCCGGATGTGGAGCTTTAGTTCCAAAGGATCGATGAGTAGAGTGACTTTTTATTTTCTAAGAGCGAGGAAGCGTTTGAGTTGCCCCCATCTTTTACGTGTGTTTGCTCCGAATCGGATGATAAACTTATTTGTCCCCACCGGTTACATTCGCATTTTTGGATGGCGTGGTTTGCCTCCAGGAAAGTAAATGTGTTTCCTTGTAGTTTAACCAATTGAGTATATTTGCTTGGTTTTGAAATTGTCATCGCTTTAGGCAGAAGTGAAGGGCATCTTTTCTCCCCGAGAATCGAGGAAAATTTTGTGTCCCCATATCCCATATCGAGGTAGGGACATCTCCTCCCGAGTCTTGGAGAAAGTCTCTTTCTGAAATCGAGGTAAGTCTTATGTTCCCACCTCCCGAATCACGGGTAGGGGAATTCGACCTCATAGGAATGCATAGCTTCACTTGGAAGTGAGTATTCGGCTGAGAATATCTCGTTTTGAGTTTGTGCTGCCTCCGGACCAAAACTCTTCCTTCTAGAGTGTGTACCATTTCTAGAGAGAGTATTTGACCAAAGCCTCCCCCCTAGGATCGAATCGCATGTGGATGACTCTTCCCTCTTAACTCTAGCATCACTAGAAGAGAGAATTTGGCTGAATGCATTACTAAAACTTGGTTCATAAGCCTGAAATCTTTGAAAATAAATTTGTTTCTACGTTGCTTGGGCGCAAATAACTAGTACTAAAAAGTAAATAAGCATATAAAAACCCGAGGAAATGGGAGAAATTGATATACGGGGTAGATGGAGAGCTCTGAAGCTCACGAAGTTTCGGGTTTGATCATTTGTCTTTTTAGGCTTGCCCATCTTTTAGGGTCTTGAGAATCATCTTTGATGAATACGGCCACATGAGTATTTTGTCTTTATTTGGTTCAATGCTTGAGGCTATGTGGAGATTATGGGGTCGTCTTCCTCTCACCTAAGATCCTGTGAAACTTGCGTTGATCAACATAATCTTTCAAGTAGTCTCAGTGAATTAGCGTTTCAATTTCTCTCTTCAACCTGGAAGCAAGTTTCGTAGTATGTCACCAATTGCGGAGGTAGCGACAATATTTAATTGAGTTTGGTCTGCAGTTGGAAATTGTCTTTCATTGGAGGGAGATATTATGATCCTTTTTTCTGCACCTTCTCTTCTATCATCTCTTCCATGTTGGTTCTTGTAATCTTCTGGTCTTCCATTTTGTGGATGGACTCCTTAAGCTTAGTCGCTTATACTCGAATATGCTTCTCGGCTCAATAATTCTGTACTGATGGGACATGAGATTTTCGACGGCACTCATTAAGCCGTCCTTGGCAAAGGTTCTACTCGAGATTTACGCGAATGTCTCGTCCACACTTGTGCCTTCACCGCATGAAACTCTCCATGAGCTTGTCCATTCGATGAAGATGGATCCAACTTTTGAGCTGATTGGACCAAATCAGGGCGGTGTTTGGTCAACGTGGTAATGAAAACTTCAGCGATATAAATCATGCGTCACATCGTGAGTTCGATCTTGCCATAGAACTTGTCTAGGTGCTCATCGGGATCTTTATTTCCATCACACTTGATGAGTTTGAGGTCATGATGCCTCACGGGAAAGGCTGACCAAGTCGGATAGAGCGAGTGGAACTTTTCTACATCGCTACGATGGCTCGCGATTTCTTCATGATGAGTTTGGCTCGTCACAAGACGCGCAACTCGTGATTTCTTCGCAGGCCTTAAGTGTGGACCGCAAATAGGGTGTTTATTCGGTTAATTCGGTTAGCCATTAATCGAAATGTTGAAAAACAAATTAATCAAGATTTGCTAATTGATAAAACCATTAACCTAACTGAAATTATATTTACGAATTAATCAACTTAATTATATTTGGTTAATTCGATCGATTAACTGAATTAACCGAAATTTCTTTAAAATACAAAAATATATGTTGTATATATAATATATGATATACATAAATAAATATAATTCATATAAATTTATTTAAAATAAAAAATATAATTTTTATATATAATATATGATAGAAATAAATAAAAATATATGATATATATTATATATAATTATAATTATATATAAAATATATGTTTAACATAATATTTCTTAATTGATTAATTCGGTTAATTTTGAATTTTCAACCTAATTAACAAAGATAAATCGAAATTCTTCAAAACCTTTAACAATTCACCAAACCGAAATAATTCGATTTTCGGCAATTAACTTGGTCGGATTCGCAGTTAACCGAAAAAAATCGGTTAATTGACACCCTACTTCTGTGAACATTAGGCATTGTTTATAGCTTAACCTTCTTCTCGGCAAGCTAGTCTTCTTGATTCTCTCTCTCGACCTTCATTTTTGTATCCCCAAGTTGGGGTCTTGTCTGCATGCTCCGCAGAGATCTCCTAGCGCGGCTCGGTTGCGGCAATATATCATAACATTGTGGGCGGCTTCCTCTATGGCGTTTTCTTGCTTGAAGGTCTTCTAGCATTAAGTGCGAATATCTTCCAATGCACGATGTCCCTTCGAGCGAGGGCGCCGTCCTTCGATGAATCTGCAGATGAGCGCCACTCCCGAGAATGGGGTTATCCTCCTGCCTTCAAGGCGGTCTCTCATCTATTTGCTTCATTGCCCATGGATCAAAGAAGCAGAATTAGTTCCACGGGCTCGCGATTGGTTCTCTTCTTCATATCTTTCGTACGATTCAACAGACGACACCAAACGATGCTTCTGTAATCGAAGGCGGATCACTCCAATTGTTAAGGTTTCTTAATTTG
Source organism: Rehmannia glutinosa (assembly GCA_016081115.2). Lineage (NCBI taxonomy): Eukaryota > Viridiplantae > Streptophyta > Magnoliopsida > Lamiales > Orobanchaceae > Rehmannia > Rehmannia glutinosa. Next base: position 9,934,550 of record CM071935.1, read on the forward strand.
TCTAACTTTTCTTGAACTAGTAGTTCTTGAGATGATAACTTGCCCGCGACAATTAAACAAGCGTTAGATTCCCTAGTGTTGTCCCGGGAAGCCCCTCAGACGCTCAAGTCGAGTCTAAGTTGGAAGAATATCCAAAAGCAAAAAGGGACAATGAATGGCGGTAATGAATTGGCAATACTTACGAATAGGGCGAAGAGACATTTTATACCTAGGTTGATAGATATGGCGTTATAGAGCAATACGTAACT